>DWCF01000131.1:0-64869 GCA_018230265.1 Delias oraia | reverse complement strand
ATTACAAGTTCGATGTTTGTTTTTTTCGAAAAAAACACGAATGTATATTTTTCAAATCGTTTTTAGTTTGCTCAAAGCTTCAATTACCATATCGTTTCAACCATCATCAAAATTTTGTCCGAACCTAATGCAACTCAAATTAAATTAAAAAAATTAAAACACAATAGTGGTATTTAAACAAAAAACATGATTGATCCAATAACATGATTATATAATGTTACGTTTAAATGACGCCGGTTTTTTGTGTAATGCATAGCATGAAAAAAACTATTTCGCGCTTAATAATTATTGAGATAAAAATTTTAAATTCAGATCTATACATAAGGAAAGAACACCAATTAAAACACTCAAAAAAGCCTTAGCCGCCTGGTCGAACTCAATACAGCACTGTAACTTCGAAGCTTTCCGAATTTAACTATCGTATTAAACATAACAAAATTATATAACATAAAAAGTACACTTGGACAGGGCAACTGTGGACTACATACATTGTGAAAATTGGACAAGTATTTTAATTACAGCGAATGCTATTTTAAAAAATGACTTTATTGTTTGATACTGTCGGACTATACTAAAAAAACATACCCATAGAAGGAATAAACAAATATTTTATTTCAATTTATAGATGTTGAATTGTTCAATAAAGCGTGGTCGATTCGGGAATTATACATTTTTTATTTCTTTTATCTTTTTAGAAAAAATACGGTATTCACTAACCCTTTATTGCACTCAAAGCAAATGAGCGATTATGTTGCATTGATCCCTGATGACCGATTTCAGGAACTATTGCTAAACAACCCTTTATAATTAAACAACAATCTAAACGATCAATAAGTTGATATGTAGTAAAATTTATTGAAAAATTGGTGATATTTCCTTCAACATTTGATCTTTAAAGACTATAAATTAACTATTACTGTATTATGTCGAGTATTTATTGAAAAGCCGTGTCGAAAATGTCAAAAGTAACGCCATTAATTGAAATCGAATATGAGCATTGTAATATAACGTGAATTTCCTATCAGAACCTGTCCTGTTCTGGTCTGTTCAACCTTTAACGTAAGCATTGTTTAAAAAACATTATTATCTATTAAATATTGGTATCACCGGAACCGCATTAGAAAAATGTTTGATCTATTTTCACGTGATCTATTGTTTAGTTATTTATCATGTTGATATTAGACTCAAGTTCATCACCTGTATGTTATCGGCCTATGATTACTGGCGCGGTATTGAAGCGTTAGCTGGGAGTGTAGAACTACGTTGAGATGCGTTCATATACGCAGCCTTGGGATTGGATCGTATCGAATCTCTGAAAAATGTTAAGAAATTGAGTTAACAAAACGTAAAACGCCATACGCTAGCTTGTTGCAGATGTAGTGATGCGAGATTTAACAAGGAAATCAGGGACCAGATTTTTACAATACAATTACAAGTAGCAGAAACTGAGACCATATTGAAATCCCACGCGAACAAAAATAAACCACAACTCTCTTTGCCATAGCATTAAAGAATTCTAACTTTTGAAAGAGTGAATGAAAAATGTCATGCTGAACTCTATAACCCTGCCTTTTATATCAATCTATAAATGACCAAGTTTATAAAAATAGCAGAAGCTGAACCTATATTTGATTCCACACGAACCAACAATAATCCCCACGATTCTCAATGTTTCATCTCTCTCTTATAGCAACTTAGCAACTACATGTCAATAAATATACATTGTATGCCGTATTGCGAAAATGACGACCACAACTTTTATAAG
Organism: Delias oraia; assembly: GCA_018230265.1. Taxonomy (NCBI): domain Eukaryota; kingdom Metazoa; phylum Arthropoda; class Insecta; order Lepidoptera; family Pieridae; genus Delias; species Delias oraia. Next base: position 63,104 of record DWCF01000131.1, on the reverse strand, counting down.
GGTGGGTGAAAATACTTATACAATGGGGTCTAGAAAACTCGAACCTCGTTCATTCCATCCTCATTGAGTCAAAAAATGTCATTTCCTTCCCCCTCTAAGAGTCTGAATTTTGTATCAGTTTTATTTTTTACCTGGGCGACAATTTAGTATGGTCGTGATTGTGGGCGGCGCGGTACCCATATCGCTGTACCCTTCTCGCTAGACGCGCGACCCACCGCCGCTGCTCTTGAGCGACCGGCGCAAGCAACAGCAATTCCCTTGCACGGTCAGCGTGTAGCTTGCACACGGCCACGCCTTCCCCACCCGCGTCCGTTACGTGCTCTGCGTGCACCTTCATACGGCAACCTGGAACACAATTTAGCCATCAAGATACAAAATTAGCGAGAGCTCCGACTAAAAACTGCAACTCTAAGGATTCAATTCCATAAATAGATAAAAAAACATCAGAATATTATCATGATAAATGATAATATTCTGATGTTTTTTATTTTTTAAATTTGATGTAAAGAAAATATATTTTCACTAAAAATTAATCTAAAAAAGAATATTTTTTATAGTATAGCGGACAACGGAGCACGAGGGTCTCTTATATGGTAAGAAAACACCGCCACCCATGGACAACCGCGCCACGGTCCGAGCATTGGTTGTGTTGCCGGCTTTTTACGCCACTTAAGCAGCTTTTTTAAGGAGCTCCGATATCCTCACTCACTCAGCGAAACAGGACAAGTACCGTTTCACGTTGAGTATTGTCTGAGTCCGTGGTATCACTTCGGTGACCCAATTAGTGCGTCCATTTATGCTTCAGCATAGCTCTCCCACGGGTCTGACAGTATTAAGACACTCGCCCGGCCACTATCAAGCCCTTCCAGAGAATAAATTATGATATATAATTGTCCGGATCGGGATTCGTACCCGATACCTGTATCTTAATAGTAGACCAATTAAACCACTTAGCTATGAGGCTCTCAAAAGTAATTTATTTTTAAATATAAGTAAATGGTTTCTTTTCATACTCACGTCGACACTCGTACGCCTGCGGTGGACGGAACATGTGCCAGAGAGGTTTCGTACAGACCTCGCATGCCGTGGGGATGTGATATGTAATGCTGACTAAGTCGTGGCCCTTGTGTTGCACCGTGTTACCTTAACACAAATTTCAAACACACTGTCTTAATCAAAAGAAGAGAAGTCATTATTTTTGATAATTGTTATATTATTGCAAAATGAAAAAATTAAGAACGCTTTTTAATTAGAATTGACCGCAGTAGCTTACAAACAACAGGAATCGAATTTTAAGTACACAAGCGACGGTAAAATTATACAGATACAAATGAATATTCTCTCCTTATTTACTTTATATGTTTTTAACGGGCCCACAAAATACTCAGCGTGAAATGGTAGTTGTATTTGAAACAGTGCTTCTACTCATACGCTGAGTGAGTAAAGGTATCGGAGGCCCTTAAAAAATACCACTTAAGTGACGTGAAAAGCCAGCAACACAACCAATGCGCGGACTGTAGCGCGTTGTCTATGGGCGGCGGTGTTTTCTTACTATATAGGAGACCCACCTGCTTCGTTATAACATTAAAAAAAATATATGTTATTGCGACGTTGTTACCGACGCATATGACTGAGAACGTTCAGATAAGCAAACTCAAAAGAAATACCTGTATGATCAACGCCATCCGAGGGCTGGTCCTGGGCCTCTCCCGGTCGGCGGGCTTCCCCTTCGCCTGCGTACAACAACTGGAATATACGTGGAATATCCTTTGCATCTGCCCGGATAACATCTCCTTGCGTCACGGAACGAACGTGGAACACTTTGCTGGAATTTTAAAAAATAATCCTAATATTTAACAAATTTAGTAAACATTCGCGCTGATCGGCTGCACGAAGGTTTCATTAAAAATATATTTTTAACTACAGGAGATACGAGTAAATAGGATGGGATATTTCCCACTTACAATCCTTGTCAATGCCTCAAATAATCACAGTAGTACATAATATAGAAACATAGATATTTGAGCAGGTGGAGCAAGTGGGTCTCCTATACGGTAAGAGAACCCCGCTTCTATGTACAACCGCGCCACAGTCCGCGTATTGGTTGTGTTGCGGGCTTTTTACGCCGCTTAAGCGGTAAGGCTATGAGGCTACGAGGCTCTCATAGTTAGAAATAATCTCATAGATATTAAACAGAAATACAATAAAACATACCTCAAATCCAATATCATAACCGGATCTGTCGTGTTCTGTTTATCGTTCTCGCTATTGTAGAATATAATTTTTTTCGAGGACACAACCACATATTGCTTCTTCCAGCCGTGTCTCCGTATATTCTGTTTGAATGGCACAGAGAGCCACCCTTCGAGGGTTTGTTCCGTTTCACCGTCTTCTGCATCAGCGGAAGATTGAGATGCAGTCTCACTGGTGAGTGCTGCCAACTTCTCTTTAAGCTGTTCGATTTCTACATCTTTGCTATCAACCTACAATATAAATTATGTTAGCACAAGTAAACTGTAATTATCTCTACGGGGTGATAATTCAATTTACAATTAAAACAGCGACAAAACAATGAGAAAAAAAATTAACTGAAAATATATATCAAATAAAAAATACCAATTCGATTAAGTTTGTTTTTTGTTGATGAGTAACAGATTAAAATCAGTATATAAATATGTTTTTAAAAGAAATCTCCTAAAACGAACGAGTAATCGGAAATCGACGTTTTCTTTTGTAGAAACATTTTATGAACTTATGATAATATGGATTTATATAATGGCTTAACGGAAATGACCTCCATAGCAAGGCGAAGTTTCGTTTGTTGTTCTTCAATAAGCTGTTGCTGGGAGTCTTGCAAGTCCCTCTGCAGCTTCGATATGTGCTGATCCGACTTCTCCTTTTCTCTTGTCAACTCTTGCTGCAACTTGCGGTAGTCCTTCTCCTTGCGAACCGACATCTTGCTCTTATTCTTAGTAGATGCTGGGTTCATGTCTTTTCTGTTAGCAAAGATAACAAAATTCAATGGTTAATTTATAAAATTTAACAATTCAAATGTTCTTTATCACCGAGTGTCGTATATGACATTAAATTGATTGACCAATCAACATAAATTACCGATTCATAATTTCAGCCAACTTATTGACGGCCTGCTGTTTGAGCATTATCTCAGAATTGAGTTTCTTGTTTAGCCTATCGACCTCGTCCTGTAGACGTTGTAGCGTCGCTACGCGTTCAGCTAAAGCTGTACCACTACGGCGTAGCTCGTCCACTTCCTGTAAAAAAAAACATCATTTTATTAAAGCCATTGAATTATAATTGAACCGGAACTTAAATGAGGCTTCGACTTTACTATAGAAGATCAAATCGGAAACAGTAGAAAACATATTCTAGGAAAGATGACTAGATTGACGTTAGAAGACATTTAAAATTGTTCGTGTGTAAAATATGTATTTAAACTTTTAATTATAAAAACCAATTTCACTTATAGAAGTGTATAGACACAAAGCAGTTTAATATAAAATATAGTTAATCTCTTAAAAGTGCAAACAACGTCAAAGTAAAAAACATCACAAAATAGTTGTACAGAAAATGACTTTACAATATTATATTTAGCAAAACCCACCTTCCTCTGAAGGTCAATGGTAGCCCTGTTCTCATGGTCGCGGTCTCTCAGGCCTTGAACTAGCGCGTCTCTCGCGGACAGCTCACTGCGATGCTGGGTTAGTGCTTCACGCATCTCCAAATCTTTCATGGTCTTCTCTTTTTCCAGTTCACCGACCGTTTCTTCTGCTATTGACCTGGAACATTGAATAAATATTTACTATACCATATAATCGGCACAGACAAATTAGTGGTTAAATATGTATATATAGTTTTAATAATTATAAATAATTAAAAATTAAATATGTGTAAGGTATAATATATGTACATCATATATAGACGCCGGCATCATACTGGAAATTTCCAATATGTACGGGTTTAATATAAATATATGTAACCAGTCTTTAGTATTGTAAGTAAAGGAAGGGTTTCAAACCTAGCAATGGCCTCGGAGTCTGCTCGGGCGATAGCCAGTTGTAGCTGATGCATGAGACTGGCCCGCTCCTGCTCAAGGTCACGATTGGCGCGAGAACTGTCGTCGAGTTGCGCCAGCGCATCGTTCGCTTGCGTTCGGTATATCACACAATAGTGTTGTTCTTTCTCCAGCTGAGTGCGTAATTCCTCGCTCTGTAAAGATGTAATAAATAAATGTAAAAATATAACTAATATTAACGGAAAAAAAACAATATTTTTAAAAAAAAATTGAATAGTAACAGTGATATCAGAACGTTAACGAAGAGAGAAAAATATGGGAAAAAGGACGTACTTAAGGACTTGAAGGCATTTAATATTTAATACTTTATAGTATTATTATGGTTTAATTAGTAAATAAATAGTCCAAATTCTATAGTATATCTCTTAGGATACTTTTACGTTGTGATTTAGAGATTATTTAAACAAATCAAGTAATTTCATGAGACACGACAGTTCATTGACTTGCTTTTTTTCTCACAAATTAAATTTTAAAGTGAACAAACGGCAAGCCAAGCGTGAAGCATAACAACCAAAAATTATCATTTACACTTGTAAAAAAAATACGCTATTATATAACCATAACACCTAATAACTGAATCTTACTTTTAACGCAACACAATTTAAATGTAAGTGCACATTTTAAATGCATTGTCACCTTACAAGGGTAAACACGAGATAATTTCTTAGAATATTAATTGACTCAATATCTTGGAACGCTATGAGAACTATATTTTATTAAACCTATCAAAGTTATATGTTTAAAATTAAATGTAATAAATATATTGGATGAATGGCGATATAGGCGAAATACGCTTTTGTATGTGAAACTTAATCACGTCTGCTAACAATAATTGATACATTTTAGTTGAAAGCTTCACTTTCCATCAAATAGAAATAAAAAAAGTCGATCAATCTGGTCCTTACAGAAACAATATGCAACCCAGATACGATAAAAATTCATCTTAAATATTGCGTAACAATTAATCAAAATACTGTTGTAGTGTTTTTATCAATTAAGACGATTAAGCCAGTTGTCATGCCTTGTAATTTTTTATTAAAACGTCATTGCCAATAACAACATTATTGTACAGACGTCAACTTATAAACAGATTTATAAAGAATGTAACATCATTAATATTTAATATTTGAGTATGCTAGTTTGTATGGGTCAAAGTTAAAACTTTAATTTGAAAGCGACCGATTGAATAATTTTAAGTTGGGTAATTCAATGACTACATAGGTTAATTTCTGCAGAAGTATTCAAATACTTAGGTGAAAAAATAGTTTTTCATTAAAAGAACTTCATCGGTGATGCTACAATTTCTACTTAATCCTAATACTTAATATACCCTAATAATAAACAAATTAATATAAAAATACGTATTATATGCAGTTTATATTTACATAATATAAATGAGGTGATTATTATGATAATATCAAGACTAACAGGAACTGAAATTCTACTTCAACTATGGAACTCGCTTTTTATTGACTCATCATTAGATATATATACACTTATAATATTTAAGAAAACATTAACTTCACATTCAATTATGAAGAAATACATTTTTACTTTTTAAGCAACCATTATTTATTGATTCTTAGTGGGTTTAACATTTGCTGGGTGACAGATACGTCATAAAGTACTTTATTTAAATAATATTAAATAGTCACAATTTTAATAAGTTAGGTGAGATATAAAGTAATAAATATCCGTTCACTGGATGTATTGACTGAGTAAACATTTCATTCGAACAATTGGTTTTCCATGTTATTGGGTTACCACATTTTTCACTACAATAGTACGTATTTCATTCTTACTGCATTTTCGCATCGCGGCCTTGAGCAAGTGTAGACGCGATTATCTTAAATATTATCTAAATATTTAAGAAAAATACATTTATTTACATTCCATAGATACAAAATTTGGTAAAAAATATATTACGTGTTTGCTTTTACCCAATATTTTAATTCAAGGTAAACAAAACTATTCTAAAATACCAGCTAGCTTACATTTCATATAAATCATATACATTGTATTATCTTAATCTTCTAACGAGCTTACCTAAAACAGATGATAAAAAACTAGGTAGAGTAACAAATGCCTGTTTTTCTACGAAAGGAATTCGACAACGTAAACTATAGGAGCATTTAATTTCATCTTTCTTATTAAAAATTATTTTCCCAATCATTAGTTCATCTAAGTTAATTATCTTTGATGTTGCTATATATTTATCGACAGTTCGAACCTGATCCACTCTTTTGAACCTCAAATTAGGATTACGAAGACATTTATGCAGACATTTAATGTGTCATTTTAATATCCTAAAAACCTAAACGTCCATTGTAACCTTACATTGATTTTATGTTAGTACGAACTATTATAAAGTGGTGTCAAGCAAATATTCGCTTAGATAAACTTTACTAAACCTACCATTACACTATGCGATGCATACAAAATATATTCATTGAAAAAAGCCTTTAAATACATAGTGGCTTCGACAATTATACATTGGCGCAATAACAGTTTATAAAACTGATATTTTAGAACGCAATCGTGAACCCTGTGCATTATATATCATTTTTGTCTGTAGTTCCACCGATAACTTATCGCTTGACTAATTGTAAACACAAATTAAATGCAATATAGCCGAGGCATGCAGAACATGTTATCTGCTAGACCAATTGACATGTCATATTATTTAACATACAAGTTAGGGTAGTTGCAATGGCATTTTTATTCAATTGTAGCATATATTAATAATACTTGACTTAAATTCTAGTGGACAAAGATGCAAAAAAAAAAGAAAAAAAAGAAGCAATCTATCATTATTATTTCTGCTTATTTTTAATGTAAATATTTATTATAATTAAAGTATGTTTAAGCTAAACAGTTTTGAAGAAGAGAGCAGCGAATAAAATTTTTTCTTATTCTTTCTATTTCTATAAAGTATGAAAAGCACAGCTGAAACAACTTTTCATCTCTTTCAAACCTTTCAACACCTAGTCAAGTAAATTTTGTTCGACAGACATTTCTCCTTGCGAACCATCGCCGTTAAGATATTGTGATAAAAACAACGAATTCATCCGAAAGTATTTTTTTAAAACAGAGGTATTTCACAAATAAGGTAAATGTGTGCGTGTCAAATGCCGATCGCACAGTGAGTCATGAGTTGTTACGGCAAGGACAGTCTATTTCGGCGTGATGAGACTATTATTAATTCATAGAAGCAACCGCTTACATAAAACAAGTTGAGAATATTCCTAGGCGCACCTTGTTTCAGTTGCGGTATGCTTATTACTTCTAGACTGTCACAGGCAGTAGCTCAACACACATATGTACAGACATGTTGGATATCGAATGTTACATCTATGTCGTACAATTTAAATGACAACGACACGAGTAAAGTATTTGAGCGAGCGAGAATGTAATTTTAAAGAATTTAAAGTAATATCATTATTTCCATCGAAAATTCATGCAAGTCTAGCAATATAAACAAAATATAAATAAAAAATTAACAGAAGCCATAAACATATGTTACACTCGTCTACACTTATGTAACATTTGAATTTAGTCTTTGGCACTGAAAGGATAATTTGGAAGGTGGGAGTGAATGCGGCGTTATTTTAAGACAATTTAATTATTCTTATCGAATCATATTATTTCCTTCTGTTTTATAGCGGATTGCGGAGCAAGTGGGTCTCCTGTATGGTAAGAGAACAGCGACGTCCATGAACAACCGCGCCACAGTCCGCGCATCTGTTGTGTTGCCGGCTTTTGACGCCACTTAAGCGGCACTTTTAAGGGCCTACGATATCCTCACTCACTCTACGAAACACAATTCAAGTACCGTTTCTGTGATTTTAAATTTTATTTATTGATTAATAAACAATATGTAAAAATCGAAAAATCTACTTTTTTTAACTATAGTTCTTCAAATTCGCATACTAGTTATTTTCAATTGGTTTTTTTGTCAACGAATAATTTTACGGGGACCTTAGTAGTTTCATGAAACTCTTGAAAATTATATGCTTATGCATCGTTACCAGTTTAAAGTGTATAACGTAATACATTCAGTGTTTAATCAGCAATAATTATATTATTTCGTTTAAACTTGACAAATACTTGAGAATGACATAATATTCAACAAATTTAGCGTTGTACTAGTCGCCAATGACGTTATGTTTATGACTTCACTTGCTAAGTAACTTACCTACCGGATGATTGAAGGTTTTTAGCATATTATAAGAAAACGAAGCTTTATAATTAACGTAATTTGTGATTAAGATCGATGAAAAACTATATCCGATACATATTTTTTAGACTACGCCAGCATCTCGTCGGACAGTAGTACTCACGAAATTTTTTTTTTTAATATTTGAAATTCTCAGTAAGTAACGTTAGCGTCTAATTTTATCTTAGTATGGCACTAAGTTCAACAGATAACTGTAAATAAACGAAAATTAAGGATGCGTGAAAAGATACGTCATCATCGCGAAACAGTTAATTAACTATACTGTGGAAAAAACGATGGCATTTTATTAAATAACTCACATTACATTGTATTATGTATAATTATGGAATATCTATTATCTATAAAATTAAATATGTTTAGGAGATTAGATTTCAAGATTCCACAGAGCCCTAAAAAATATCAATAAACTTTTTCCGTATAGAATTGAAAAAAAAAATTCAAAATTATTATCCACCACGAGCCTATGTCTAACGGTAACAAAGCAATATGGTAACAAATTGAGTTCAAAATAAAAGTAGACAAAATAATAATGAAAATGTTGCGTTACATTTTACGATTAGATGCCAAGTTACACGCATGTTTCAATGTTAAAAAGGAAATCAATAATAGGTACACTATTTTACATATATAAAATATTGTTGATTTATAAATTTATGACATTGTTCTAATCACTCAGTCTGGATTGTCACGACCAGCCAACTGCGAGCCTTAAAATTCAACAAGAACTATGAAACGTAAAGAAATTTACACTCGGAAATGCCTTCCTATCTGGAAGTTTAAAAACATAAAATACCCAGTTTCTTCAGTCACATTAAAATAAACTATTCGAACTTTTATTCTTATTTCTTTGTCAAATATCGGTAAAAAGTGATTTATACTGTCGAACGGACAACGGAGAAGGTGGGCCACTGGAGACCCACTCTAATATGGTAAGAGAACACCGCCGCCCATGGACTACCGCGCCTCAGTCCGCGCTTTGTTTGTGTCGCCGGCTTTGTAGGCCTTTACATATGCCGCTTAAGCGGCATCCGATCTCTTCACTCACTCAACTTAACACAATACAAGTACCGTTATTTCTTTGAACAATACCATCAAAAGATTCACATTTAGTAATGAATATTATTTTCTATCTGTGGCATCTCTTTCTATCTAATAAACAAATAATTAGGAAATATTGCATTGGTATAGTACTAGTATCTTTGAAAACATGCCTTAATATACGAAAATTTAAAAATAGTTGTGAAAAACGTACCCTTGTATGAAGCATATGACGCTCAGTAGTCATCGCAGTAAGTTTCTCGGTCGCATCGTGCAAAGATGCACGAACTGCGATGAGTTCCCGCGAGCGAGCATCTCTTTCAGCAGCGGCAGCGCGGGCGGCGCTTTCTGCAGCAGCGGTTTCAGCACTCGCCGACAGCCGGGCATTTCTCTCCTGCTCTAATGCCGCTTGTAAACCTACCACCTACGAAAAATTGCTAGAATAAAGCCCTGACTTCGAAAACTTTGTGCAAAAGGTATATGATAAAATTAATTTAATATATTTTTTTGATTTAATGGAAATTTTTTTTATGATATAGCGGACAACGGCCTTTTTAAGGTCCTGCGATATCCTCACTCACTCAGCGAAAAACAGTAGAAGCATCGTTTCAAATACAACTACCATTTCACGATGAGTATTTCGGGTGCCCGTGGTTAGGATGACCGGCGCAATTATTGCATCAGCATATGCTTCAGCATGGGTCTCCCACGTGTACGACAGTATTAAGACACACGACCAGGCACTATCAGGCCCCTCCAGAGACCGAATAAATTATAAATTAAATTATAATCTCTCGCTTCATGGTAGACTTATTAAACCACTGAACTACGAGGCAACTTTGGTTGCGGGACTTCAGTGGCCTCACTCACTTAGCGAAGCACGAAAACCATTTCACACTGTTATTCAGTGATCCCGTGTTATCACGACGGACCAGCCGGTGCAATTACTGCGCTAGCATAAGTTTCAGCAAGGCTGTCTCAAAGGGGAAATAATATTAAAACAAGCACTCGGCTATTGTCAAACCCTTCAAAGAAAGAATATAATTCCTAAATTTTATTCAGACTGGCAATGGAAACCGGTACCAATTGCATAACGTTAGCTTACAGACCATTGCCATGGGTGTTAAAAATCACTCAGTCTAAATACATACCTCCTTCTTTCTAAATAATTGATTATGTTTACGAGTGTATATTGAACTTAATTTTGTGTAAAAGAAACAACTTTTAAGTAACCTTATTTCACAGTATTATGATTGAATCAATTCTTCCATTTATGACTAACTTACTTATACATAAACAGTTTTATGGGGCATACCCATTCTACTCATTCAATTGAAATATATTTTATGTCAAATTTTTAAGTTTTATAAAAACAAAGGCTTGTTTCAATAAAAGTAGTTATCTAAAATATAGTTCTTAAACATACATACAATAAATAATGTTCTATAATAAACATTACGTTTCTCTTAATTTCAATCAATAATAATACAAATTACCTTTTCACTCTCTTGACGATGTTCACCTTCCAATTTTTGCAAGCGTTGCTGCATTTGTCTATAGTCAACACTTAGCATCGACATTTGTCTATCTTTCTCTTGTGAGCCAGCTTCTGCCCGCTGTCTTGCTGTTTTTTCTTCATTCAGTTTTCCTTGCAATGCTGTGGGTAAGTGTTTATATCACACAAAATGCTTGTATCTTGAGCAAATAAATGCATAGCAGGAGCAAACCAAATACCATTACAGATCATCATCAGTAAAAACAATCTTTATATATTAGAAGAAAATCATTTAAAAATATAACATAAACATACAACACAAAAAACTAACTAATAAACAAGCTGTAAATGAATTTATAGTGAATGAATAATATAATACCTGTTAAAATTTTCTCCAGGGTTCCTGATGCATGTGAAATAGGTATTTCATGATGAAGTGTACTTATAGGTTGTAACTACAATATAGCTTTAAGCTAGATTTAAAAAGCATTATCAGATATTAGCAATAGAAACAACTCACCTTTAACAAGCTCCAAGTTGGCTTCCTGCTTCGATAATAATTGAGATCTCTGTGTTTCTTGATGAGCTCGTACTTCTTGCTGATATAGATGTTGTGATGCCCTGAGATCATGAGATAATGAAGTGCATTCTTTCTCCAATGAAGAGACACGTTCACATACTTGCCTATTATCAGACAGTAATTGATTTATCTTAGACGTTGATCTTTCCATCTCTGCATGAGCAGTATTTAACCTACTTGTAACTTCCGCCGCGGTCGTTTCCAACCGTTGTTTAGCTGCCTGCAGTGCACCAAGCTCTTCTGAAAGTGAGCCACATTCTCTTTCTAAAGCATCTCGTTGGGCTCTTAAACTTGCTACAGTACCATCAGTTGCGGCAGCTGCTGCTGCTTGGGCTGCACTTAATTCGGCAGCCTGTTTTCTAGATTTGGCAGCAGCTTCAGACTCTTGTTTTAATTTGTCACGCATCTCAGTCAACTGCTTTTCTAAAATATTAATCTTTTCATTATAAATTTGTAAATTGCCCATTTCTTTTGCCATTTTACTCTGTTGATCATCTAGGCGACGTTTGACATCACTATAATTAATTTCAGCCTTTCTTCTAGAATCTGCTTCTATTTCTGCTTTTCTTTGTATTTCCCTTAAGTCATGTTTTAACAAAGCTAATTCCTTATCATTGTCAGCAATAATTTTCTTGTTCCTAACTTCTCTTTGAGACATATCCTCCAGCTGATTACATAGCATCCCTTGTCTATCTTCTAGTTTTCTTCTTGAGTCCCTTTCCCTTCCTAATAATTTTTCTAATTGAAGTATAGCTTCAGATCCAACATTATTTATGTGATTATTTGAAATAGTATCTACCACATCAGCTGGTTTGATTCTTCCACTACAAAGTTGAAAGTCACCATTGTAAGTAAACCCTACAAAAGGGAGATGATTCCCTACAAATGCTTTTGGCTCAGGAAAAGATTCATCTAGAACATCAGATTTGTCAATATCTTCAAAATTCCTAGTATCATCATCACTTGTCAGGTCAGGAACTACAGGTGGCACTGAATCTCTTAGATTTGCAAAACTCCACTGGTCATTTATAAAAAATGGATGTTCCTTAATTTCATCAACACTGTTTTTGCCTAGTCTTATTTGTCTGTCAGTTAGCAAACCTCTTATAAGTAATTTGGCTTCTCTTGAAATTTCTATGTCATCAGGGAATTGCAATGAATTTCTATGGTCCATAATTTTTCCATAGGTACCAACTAAACTGTCAGCATAAAAAGGAGGATCTCCAATAAGCATTTCATATAAAAATATTCCAACAGCCCACCAGTCACATTCCCTACCATACACACCTTCACCACTCTGGGATTGCAGTACTTCAGGAGATATATAGTCAGGTGTGCCTACAGCATTGCTGGCACGCACCAGTCCATCAGGACCCATTCTCATACAAGTACCAAAGTCTGCCAATTTTAGATGGCCATATTTGTCAATCAACATGTTATCAGGTTTAACATCTCTATGAACAAAACCCATTCCATGAATAACATCTAACGCTAAAACTATTTCCATTGTATAAAACTTTGCCCACTTTTCAGGTATATCATAATTAGACATTAAATTAACCAAATCACCTCCAGGCATATAGTCCATAACCATATAAAGATATTTCTGATCTTGAAAAGCAAAATGTAACTTTAGAATCCATTCTGAATTAGCATGTGCCATTATATGCCTTTCTTCCCAAAAGAATGTAGAGTCAGACCTTTTAATCATTTCTACTTTACTAAGGAGTTTCATTGCATATACCAATCGGGTAGATTTATGCCTGACAAGCTGCACTTCCCCAAAAGCTCCTCGACCAATAACTTTAATAAGATCAAAATCTGCTGCTTTCAAACGCAAGTCAACTATGTCTGATGAAAATTCTTTATCTGAAACAAATTGTTATATTCCTCTGAAGATACTATCACAAAGGTTTTTATTACATTAAAGTTACTGATTTTTGAAACTAATCCTAACAAATAAAAATAATGTTTTAAACTATCAATTATAAAAAGGAAGAAAATATAATTTAAGAAATACTTGAAAATTTAATTATCATGAATAATTTATATAAGTTACTTACATCTGCTGATATAAGCTTCGACATTTTTCATACGTCTAATGGCCGGGGGATCACAATCAGCTATCAGTGCTGTTACCGTGTCCAGGAGACAGTCCACGTTGCCGGTTGAGCGAGGGTCACACAGCCTCTCTTCCAGCAAGCGCAGACGTCGCATACGATCTTCGTCTTTTACGGTCCCCATGCTGAACTGTCTTTCTGACCCTTAAACACTATACGCCACCGCACATTCTCCAAATCACTACTGCGAAGAAAAACACCATTCACGTCACGACACATCAACTAGATAATGTTTCATACTCTTCAAACGATCGTATCATGAATAACTTATTGTTTGACTAACAGCCTATGTTTCATTATCTAAAATTTTCTCACTTTAACTTAAAATGACAGCAGATAAAGGTGGTTCTCACAACAAAGCATATGCATAATTGCTAACATAATTTATTGAATTAATAACTTATATTTTCTCTGGATGATTTAACCTATGTAAAAACACATAATTTCAACGATTGCTGATACAATATATAACGAAACAGCAAAATAAAATAAAGTTAACACCGCTCCTTTGACGAATGACGATATCAAACAATAACTTGAAGTTAGTAATTTGCTAGGAAATACAAATTCCTAATTTTTTAAGTGTTTTTTCGGTCCTAGATACTAGTTTTTCAGAGCCTGCCTTCATTTCCCCCGACTGTAAATTTTAATGGATAGTCAAAGAAACTTATGACCAAACTACAGGTAATACTAATAATGAATTATACCTCCTCCCTTTAATTGACTGAACAATTGCAATGTATAAAATTCTACAAATTTTAGATAGAAAATCATTTAAATGTTTTAGTAGTGCCAAAACCCCATTCTAAAAACTGATTTCAATATGACTTAGATACATTATTTACTTATATCTGATATGATTCAATTTATATTGTACATTTGTTAAGAAAAAAATATATAACCATAATATTATAATATATGTATAATGTTATAATCAGTGAATTTAGCCCAACTTTATTTTTTTTTAATGAACGAACGAAAACGTTTGTTTGTCATTGTTTGATTATATAAATTAATTATTATAATAGATAAAAGTAAAGATTTCTGTTAAACCAGTTTAAGAATGTTCATTTGATGTATATTTTTTTATTCTATAGCATACAACGGAGCAGGTGGGTCTCCTATTTGGTAAGAGAACACCACCGCCCATAAACAACCGTTCCGGTTGTACTGCCGGTTTCTTAGGCCACTTAAGCGGCACTTTTAAGGGATTTCGATATCCTCGCTCACTGTGCGAAACACAGTACAAGTACCGTTTGACGCTGATTATTCTGTGAATTAAATTGTACCATTCATTAGATTATATCAGCATAGGATTCTATTCAAATAAATTCATAATAATTCCAACTACAAATATTTACTTCTCATTCAATAATTTTATTGTTTTGTTAACTTTTTCCACAATGAGTTTTTACAGCCTATCAACTGTTAAGAAAACTATAGCTAATATATTTAATTTTATTATTCGCAAATATTCCTATTCGTATCTATTAATTTATAGATTAATTAAATATAATGTTGCAACACTCGAGGATGAATCTCATCTACACAATTATTTCGTTCGTTTTAAGAACCATTCGTTTCATAGACAATTTCCAAAAACTCTTTCAACGGTTTACTTCCTATTGTTTGCTTCTCTATTCAGATCATTGAGTGAAGAATATTGTACGATTTGATGCTGGAATTCGAACGATTTATGGTCTTGAAAAAATAAAAAAGCACTTTTGTTCCCGTCGGACGTCGGTCGTTCGAATAGAACATGGCGGTGTGGAGCAGGACGTGTTGAAGATTAGATTTTGCATTCGAGATTAGTCATATCAATAAGCAATATTTATAGTAACTTTTGTTGATTTTGTGAATTATTGTTGTTATTTTAAGCTGAGCAAAGTGTCTAGGTATTTTGATTTTTTTCAATGATTTTGCAATGAAAATTATTACTTCACTGGTGGTGTAAAAATAATTGTGACAAATATAGCACATTATTTCAGGTAATAGATTGTTTCATTTTTACTTTAACTGATACATTTGAGCCCTCTGAATAGCAGAATTAAGCAGAACCTTGAATAACATTGGTATACATTTTTTTTCTCAAGTTTAGTATATTGCCAGGCTGTATAACAGTCGTAACATAATTTTTCAGATAAATAATAGATAGCACAGTTCTCTCAAGGAAGTTAGATTACCTAAAAGGTATGTAACGTGATGTCCTTTGTGTGTTTAATCACGTGTGTTTTAACTTTAGGTTGTTGGTAAGGGGTCAATAACTGCTGACTATTTTGGTGTTACAGCGACGGAGGTCAAATAGTATTTAGTAATACACATTTTATAATTGCTTTTGTTCATATTAATTAGGTTTTGTATATATTATATTTTGTCCGAAGAAACCAGACCGTTTTGGTAAGTGTAATTGCAGTATAGGTTTTGCGGGATTGTAGAAGAGTGGGAGGGGCGGAGTCGTCCGGCAGTCAGCTGTGCAAGTGTCATGTCGCGTTGTAATGCGCCGTGGGAAGTGCCCTAAATTATTTCCTCTTCGTTGAATTTTCGTAAAATACACATCAACTCCATGTAGATGATTGACCCAATTTCTCATGAATCTTCTTGCTACATTTTGATTTGTCAGGATATCAGTGTCAGGTTGATGAACCTAAATTTTAGTTATTTTTTAAATTATATTGTATTATATTAATGAAGAATGTTAATTACAACCATGCTTTGTTAACCTATTTCTATATAACTGAAAATAACTCTTACTTACTGTAGAAATGCTTGCTTGTTTTGCTTTAGTCATTGTTGTGCAATTGAAAAATTCAATAAGCTCTCATAGAGGGTAGCTGATAAACAGCCGACGTGATTGCTAAACTCAATCAACATTTTGATTACAATGAGTTATTATAAACTCATATTACATTAAAATTTTGATCTGAGAATTATGAGTATTTTTTCTTGTACTATTTTTTAGAAATATGATGTCAAAAATTACTTATTGCTAAATTTATTAGATAAGATTTTTGACTTATTTGAGTTATGTACTATATATTTTACATACATACATGTTTAAATAATTTCTTTCTTGCCAAAAGTTATACTTGAATGAAGGACAAATTGGCCACACCTTATAGTTCCAATATCAAATTAAACTCTTTGCATAGGAAATAGGAACTTCCCTACACCATTAATAGGATACATCCTTTTTATAGTATGAAAAATTTATTGCATTTGTTTCACATATACTTCATCACTAATAATTATAAAGCTCTCGGAGTATAATTAAATTCTTATCATTTCAGGAGGCCGTGGAGGTCATGGCTACACTTATCCAAGAGAATGGTATTAAAGAACTGAGCAAAGCCACACATGGAGTAGTAAGTAACCATGGAATGTCAAACCATACACATACAATGCCCAGACATATGGTGCCTGACCATGAGTATTGTGAAGCAAGCAAACCTGAACCAATTCAACAACAATGTCTGGAGGCTGGAGATGGATCTCAGCCGATTGCACAAGATGAAGAGGAAGAAACTCCTGAAATTGACATAGTGATAAACAATGTTGTGTGTAGTTTTAGTGTTAAGTGCCACCTGAACTTGAGACAGATTGCGTTGAATGGTGTGAATGTTGAATTTCGACGTGAAAATGGTATGGTAACTATGAAGTTGCGTCGCCCCTACACAACTGCATCTATTTGGTCGTCTGGGCGCATTACATGTACAGGTGCAACAAGTGAAGACCAAGCAAAAGTAGCTGCGAGGCGATATGCACGTGCACTTCAAAAACTTGGTTTTCAAGTTCGTTTCAGGAACTTCAGAGTAGTGAATGTCCTTGGAACCTGTCGGATGCCTTTTGGAATAAAGATCATAGCATTTTCTAAAAAATATAAGGAAGCAGAGTAAGTTTTAAATATCTTATAAAAACCTTAGTTATAGTTTCAATATCTCCTCATAATTCTAAGATAATATAAGAAAGATTAATCTAAAAGACCTTCTACATTAGTTTTTAATTAGCATACAACTTGTTCAGTGTAACATGTAATTTATGTCTAACAGTTTTGGAATAGCAAGTGCAAATGATTTTTATTATTATTATTAAGGACTGCCTTTCTAAAGGCTGATTGATGTGTCAACTTAAAAGTCCACTAATCTAAGACAGTAAGTTCATTACCACTGTTTTGTAACCAGATGTCACTCTTATGCTCACTTTTTATGTCATCTAACATACAAACAGAATTACATCACAGTTTTTCTTTAACACTGTATTTCATAGGGTATCCATGCAGTCTACTCTAACCCTTTCTATATAGTGCACATTGGTATTAGTTGCTACAGACAACGTGCATTGGGCAGTCCTATGCACTATGTAACAATTTTATTGTATTACTAGAAAAACATATTTCTTATTTCTTTTAGCTAAAATCTGCTCAGACAAAGGTTCTCATGCAAATATTATATATGGAATTTTTATCAGAAATTGATGATATATATTAAATTATACTTAATAAAGTACACATATCTATTCAAATATTTCTTTCATATGCGGCCTTAACATTTTTCCATATCATATATATATTATCACTAAAATAAAGTAAAAATTATGCCACTGATTTCATTCAATTTTGTAATGTTTTTTATTATTATTTTTTAAACCGTGGGACAGCCATATTGAAGCATATGCTACAGCTCTAATTGGGCCGGCTCGTCTGAAGTGATACGACGGGCTCACAGAATATTCAGTGTGAAACGGTACTTGTACTAGCTGTTTTTTGAAGAGTGCGGCTTAAGCGGCGTAAAAGTATAGAATAAAAAAAAAATAAAATCATTTAAATCTAGGACCTTTTATTTGGCTGTTTTATCATTTAATTTAATTAATGGTGATGCAAATTAAAAAGCAATATGAAAATTTATTCAAAAACCCAATATCTTCAAGACCAACAAATAATCAATAGTAATAGGGTACAATTTTGGAAGCTTAATTTTTTAGAGACTAATATGTAACTGGTAAATAAGTAGGTTTTCAAACTTTCCAATGGTAAATTAGAATATGATTTATCTGTATATTATATATTATAACAACGATTAATGGCTTGCATAAATTAATAAATCACATGTTTATTATTCTCTCAATTTAGACCATGGCAGTATAGGGCAATACAAGTTTACATAATATTTATTATGAGACCATAATATTTTTGAAGAA
This sequence comes from Delias oraia, assembly GCA_018230265.1. Classification (NCBI taxonomy): domain Eukaryota; kingdom Metazoa; phylum Arthropoda; class Insecta; order Lepidoptera; family Pieridae; genus Delias; species Delias oraia. Next base: position 44,348 of record DWCF01000131.1, on the reverse strand, counting down.
AACTCCTAAGAGTGAGGAATCTTGAATATTGATGAGTGTTGTCAGAGTAGATATAAAAAGAAGATATATTTGTACTGAAACATTGCAGTGAATAATGTATATTATTCATATTAATTTTTGTTAAAAATTAAAAATAGAAAAATATAATCTTTTTATACAAAATATTAATATTGCATTTGCCAGAAGACATTGTCAAAAAATTTTCGCTTCGTCATTCGGATACAACTTTCGCGGCAAACACCTTTCGCTCGTGATAACGTACACCATGATTTTATTTCCTTCTTAGAGGACATCTACAAAACTCGTTTAAGATTCCACAATATATTTTGACAAACATATACACATTATAAAATCATAAAAGTTACTAACTTATTGCATCCAATACTTGAATTAGATCAATAAACATTTTGGAATTTTTAATATAGAATAATTTCAATGCTATAATTGTCATTTACAATAACTCCAGAAGATGGTTTATCAAAAAAATTGACGTCAAATTGGCAGAGTGCACGATTATTAGATAAAACAAGCATTATATATATTATATAATTTAACTTTAAGATGTCTATTTCTACAATCAAAGCCTTCGTTGGATCTAAATTACATACAGTAATTATATATATGTATATGTGTGTATGTATGTATATATATATATATATATATGTATATACATATTTACTGTATGTCATTTAGATCCAACGATGGTTTTGATTTTAGAAATTTACATCTTAAACTTAAATTTTATCAATAAATTTTCAATTTTGCTGTCAGGTTTGAAAAAAAAAACCGGTTTATTTTAAATTTTACTCTAGCATCAGGTCAAATTATTCTAAACGAGTGGTTTCTTCATATATAGACTATTTTTAAATATATCTTGTGTTGCGTAGTTCCAATCAATAATCAAAGTACTTAAACATAAAATATCTAATGAATTTTTAAAAAAATGTGTTATACTATATATATTTGTGGTGCTTTGATTTAAAGAATATTAAGTTTAAAAATATGTATATAATTATTATTCTTTAACCTACTTCAAAGCTACAAATAGTTAAATACTAATTTATTTTATTTATTTCTGTTTATTTGCAATGATATAAGATTTAAAACTGCTTGTTGTTAAGCTTCTTGCTGACCATTGGAATGCTTAATATCAGAGGGCCAAAAGTGCAATTGGTGGGAGGGGCACAAAATGTTGATTATCTTGATGTTTGTTAAGAATTAAAGCAGACGCAGGAATCACATTTTATAAAACAATAAATATTACCTTTTATTTTTATTTTATTTATTTATTTTATTTTACTTCTGGTAAAAACATTCTATAGAGGAGCATGAAGCACCTGTGCATAGACACCAGAAAAATATAAAACATTTATAAAAATTAATACATAAATTTAAATTAACTAAGTAAGTAGTATACAAAGTATCTTAAGAGTAATTTTACAAAATTTTTACATAAATACAATATATCATGAATTAAAGTATTTTTGTTCTTATCCACCTCACAATATGCTTTCTTAATCATTTATTATCATTCAACTCTTTCAGATTACTAGGTAGTAAGTTGAAATATTTAATTGCAATATAAATTGCACTCTTAGTACTTATTGTTCTATTAATTTTTGGTAGAGTCTAGATCTTGCCTTGATTACTCTATCAGAGTACAAAGTTTTACATTCACAAAAATGATAAGTTAAGGCTTGCACAACAAAAGATTGTCTAATCTTCAATGGTCTTAACATATCATCAGAAATTGTCATTTTACTTCACATTTTATTTTGTAGATTTACAATAGGTTTTAATGTGTTATCATATGCACCTTCCCAGGCTATAATTCCATAGTTTATAACACTTTCAAATAGACCATGATAAATGATTTTCAGTAATGCCAATTATGTAGACAATTATTTAATGAATTTTTTAGCTTACGTCCTTAAGAACGATACAAATGCGTAACACGCATTAAATGTTACTCGTATGACGAATAAAGATGCAGACAGAATTTATGAATAAATTACTTACATTATGTACTTAATGTTGTTCAGTTTATAAGAATATAATACAATAATTTTTATCGTTTTCATCTCAATTTTTGTCGTTCCACAACTGCGTTTTCAAGGCATTTTAAGCCGCACACCACTACTATGTGGAATCAGCTGCCAGCAGGAGAATTTTCAAACCAATACTACTTGAGGAGCTTCAAGAAAAGAGTTATATTCTTTAAATACCGCGCCCGTAGCTATGCAAGGAATGGAGATGTCCATGGGTGAAGGACTGCTTACCTTAAGGGAACCTCCTGCTCGTTTTCCACATATATATAATACATTCTGCGTTTTAAGAAGATAAATATTAGCGACGGATATCGAATATTAATTTGTAATTTGATATTCAGAGATTGTCAACTTCACACGCGAGATTATTTATTTATTTATTTATTTTTTTACACCACTGGTGGCAAACGCACAGAAGGCTCACCTAGAGCAAGCGATCCTACGCCCAAGGACACCCCCAGCCCTCGAAGAACCGCGGGAGCGTTGCTGGCTTATGAAACATAAATAGAATACTAATAAAAATTCAACTATTTTTGAAGATGTGCATTTTCCTCTAATTTAACATAAAAAAAATATATAATTGTTGACCTGTTTATTTACAACATTAACATTAAAGAAATTTTATTATGTGGCTTTCAATTGATTTCTGATTTAAAATCTAATAGTGCTTTCACTCACTCTACGAAATACAGTATAAGAACCGTTTCACGCTGAGTCATTAATTCCGTTCCGTTTCATTCTGTGAGCTCGTGGTATCATTTCGGACGAGCCGGCCCAATCAGTGCGTCAGCATATGCTTCAACATGGTGATAGTATTGATATAGTCGCCCGGCCACTGTCAAGTCCTTTCAGAGGCCGAAAAGATTATAAATTAAATTATAACTGTCCGAATCGAAATTTGAACCCGATACCTCTCGCTTCATGGTACACTATTAAAACCATTAAGCTACGATGTTCTCAATGTGCATTAATGGCCATATTGCACACAATATCATGTTAGAATTGCTATGCAGAGTTATTACGTCCTGGCCATCCAGCAGCACGCGGCCGTTTGATAATCCCTCAGTGCATCCATCATGCCGGCATTACGAACCCTAGTTCACCTCTACTCAAAACGGCTTAAGCCCGGATTATAGCGATTACATGGCCCGGACACATATTACGCTATAGATTGTTTATTAATCCGCTAATTTAAATATATTTAACCCTAGGAACTGTTGTAATATATCTACATACATTTGGCGGTTTAATTTGTATTCAACAATATTGCTGCTGTCTATTATTGCGATGTATGTGACATTTCATTTATTTATTTTCTTCTATAGCGGACAACAGAGCAGGCAGGTCTCCTTTATGATAAGAGAAAACCGCCGCCCATGAACAAACGCACCACAGTCCGCGCATTCATTCTGTGAGCCCGTGGTGTCACTTCGGACGAGCCAGCTCAATTTTTGCGTCAGCATATGCTTCAGCATGGCTCTCCCACGGGTGAAAATGTTTTATGGAATTTTTTCTACATAAGTTACACTGAAATGAACGGCTATATGCATATCTTCTCTTATTGGCTTCTTCAAGTATTATATAACATTGCTATAACAATTCGGTTTGGTTGAAAATTATTTATTTTTAGCGAATTTAATATTAAAACGTTTACCAGGTCTGTAAAATTTTATAAGTTTTTTATTATATTTCTCTGATAAAAAGAACGAATTTTTCAAGATTTTCTTTAAAGATTGAAGTTCAAAGAAGTCACCATCGTGTATGAGAACAAAAGGTGTCGAAGCCAGAAAGAGGAATTTTGGCCGAAACAAAAATTATATTATTGGGGCGCTACAAGTTTAGTTTTACTAATTACGATTCTGAATGTATCTTCAAGTCGAGACTAAACTGCTTCTGATGCTGCGCACGTAATGCTTAACCCGAGGGTATTTCCCGGCGGATCTACTTGTTTTTGACGCTTTATGCTTAGGCAAACTTAGTTAAATTATAAATCCAATGGTGCGGAAAAAGACGCGCTCTCCGCCTTTTCCTCCTTCACATTTATATTTTGTTTTATGATTTTAAATTTGGAAACTTTCATACTACGGTATATTGATAGTAATGGATGAAAATCAAGGGCCAAAAAACAGTATTAAAAGTATGTGTTTCGTAAATGCAATTTATTTTAGTTCGTAACAAATAAAAGTATCGAGGAAATCAAAGCATTAAGCCAAATTAATTTGCACCGTAATTGAATAGGCGGCGAAGGAAGCTTCTATCGATCGCAATTAGCTCGAAGCCGATACACTTCCATGCTCGAGCTCACTTCGTCGCATCCAGGTAGTGAGCAACGTACCAAACTTTCCCTCTGCACCGTATAAATATGAGTACTTACTTTACTTATTATATAAAGCACAATGCAACGTGGGCGTTTCTTTGTTTAATATGAAATCATGTTGTAGAGTATGTAAGAATTTTTCTAAAAATTTACGTAATTAATTGGAATTTTACATATATTTCAGTTTTTTTATGGTATAGCAGACAACGGAGCAAGTGTCTCCTATATGGTAAGAGAATATGCCCATGGACAACCACGCCACATTCGCACATTTATAAGCGGCCTTTTTTATGGGCCTTCGATATCCTTACTCAATCAGTGAAACATAGTAGAAGTACCTTTTCAAGTACAACTACCGTTTCACACTGACTATTCTGTGAGCTCGTGGTATCACTTCGAACGAGCCGCCCCAATTATTACTTTAGCATATGCATCAGCATGGCTTTCCCGTGGGAGCCATAGCATTAAGACACTCGCTCGGCCACTGTCAAGCTCTTCCGGAGACCGAAGAAATTATAAATTAAACTATAACTATCCGGACCGGGATTCAAACCGGATACTCACGCTTCATGGTAGAACCACTTAGCTACAAGGTTCTCAAAAGTGAGTTGTGAGTTCCTTAAATTTTCAGTTGCGATACCATGCCCATCAGTTAATAAAGATGTTTTTTTAACAAAGATTACCTTTGACCTTTATATCTATTTCTCATTATCTTCAATGTTTAATGATGGTCGTAGGCGGAATGCTAGCCCTAGAGAATCAATAACTTTCAAAATCAATCAATTAGCAATATTCTGAAAGTTATTGTTTTAAACCTCATTTCCTCCTTTATGTATTTAATTGGTGATTGGTGATTGTTTCCATCTATCTCCACAATCTGCTGCTACTCATCAATATTTAAACAGCAAAGCTTAAAGCTTAAATGCTTAGCTTAAACACATAAACTTATCTCATACACATGGCACTTTTGTTCAGACCTTTACATCTTATATTTTTAAATATATTTCGACATCACATGTTGCAAAAATCATAAGAATTATATATAGCCTTTGGTAAAATAACTAATGGAGGATTATCAGATGTATTGCAACAAAATTAAATAAACAGATTGAAACCACAATAAACTAAACATCTTTAGTTTAATTTGTACACATATATATATAGTAAGTATTATATATTATTACTATATATTAACACATTAATATATGTTGCATTTATTAACCTACCATTTAGGCTGCAAATTTATGTAGCCTAAATGTACGGCAACAGAACGAGACGTGCTACTTGCACTCTTTGACGTACTTATGTATAATAAATTACTGTACTGTACTAACAAATTTGCTTATATCTATCAAAAATTATACAATTGTAGTGTGAGTATATTGAACCATGTCAGTCGGTTAGTTTTCATATATCACGTGGTCTAATGTATATATAGTATAGCGAAAAACGGAACAGGTGGGTCTTATATATGGTAAGAGAACACCGCAGCGCATAGACAAACGCGTCACAGTCCGCTTATTAATTGTGTTGCTGGATTTTACGCCACTTAAGCGGCATTTTTAAGGGCCTCCGATATCATCACTCACTCATCGAAATATAGTAAAAACACTTTTTAAGTACAACTACCATTTCAGGTTGAGTATTCTGTGAGCCCATGGTAACAGTTCGTAACTAAGTTAATCAGAAATTTTATTTAATCTCGACCTTGTGACGTATTAGGCAACATGTAACCAGATTGCAACCCACTATAATAAGATTTATACGTGAAATGAATCCAAACAAATCGGGATTGGAGGTTAAATATATACGAAAACGAAAAGTCAATCGGAACATGTTTATTTCTTTCAGGACGTGTTAATTGGAACGCGAAGCACGTCGCCTTGTTGACTTGCGACAAGGCCATTAGGGAGCGAAAACACCCGTCCACCCACTGACTTACCTCAAATATGTCTAACAATTAGTTAAAAAAATTCAGAGTTTTTTTATGTATCCAACAACGTAGCAGCTCTGTTGATTGTGTTGCCGGATTTTTACGCCGTTTAAGCGATCTCTACGAAACACAGTACAAGTATTATTTGATGCTGATATTAAGAGAGCCCGTGCTAGTCTAGGTGATCCCGTCTTACAAGTGTTTCAGCTTATACTTCAGCAAGGCTCTCCCAAGGAGTACGCCCCGCTTCATCAGATGATACCAGTATCTAGGATTTTTTGCGAATCATTTTTATTTATTATTATTTTACTAAAATATTACATGGAATTAATCGATTCATATTGCTTGTGCATTTGACTTCTTCTATAATCAAGTATAATACGAAATATTTCTTAAGGATTAATAATTATTTTAGTAGATACTATTTTAGTAGATTTATTACATTTTCAACATAATTAATTACAAATCAATCATCATTAAGTAATATAGATTTAATAAGTTCGAAATGAGAAATCAGAATCTATTGTTAACAAAGATTGCTATACAAAACTCCGAAATAGACTCTCCACTCTCGAATGTAAATGACATTTTGAATTAACTCCCATGAACAATTTTTTGTGCTAATATACTAAATGTAAAAATGAAATGTGAGATTTATTTTTGCCGGTAGACTCTATGTAGGCATTATTTTTATTTTTTTTTGATATCTGACATGATTGTAAAGTAAATTCATATAGCGCCTATATGTTCAGATATTAAATACTTATTTATAATTACCACTTCGAAGGTTTGTAAATTGTTTTCATCTTAATTTCCATCTCAACAACAAGATTATACATTAATTATTTGACGTAAAGTGAAATAATTTAACACGTGTGGGCCGTTGTATCGTTTCTATGAATTATATCAAATTACAAGCATAAAACATCTAAGATCATAAAATTGTAGTTTTAAAATATTTGGATGTAAAAGATCTCTCTGTTTTAAATTTGTGCCATTTAAAAATAATTACATGTGACTTAACAAAAAAAAAATACATTTAATTTTGAAAAATGAATAATCACTGGTAAAATAAATAACATTAAACGATGAAAGTTTCCACAGATAAGGCACCGAGTCATAGATAATAAACTTTTCAATCATGTTGAAAAAAAATTGTCGTTTTTTACACGTTGATTGATTAGCGAGATTGCTTCAGCATAGGTATAAACCATACGCGCTAGCCTCAAACCTTTTATTCAATAGCCACAGAAAAAAATATATCAGAATGGTAGTGCAGCATTTCAATATATTCGGGGCTTTGACATTTCGTATCAAATCTCAAATAAGTCACAGGTATCAGCTTGTCCAATATCATATTGTGACGAATATTCTGTCATTGAAGATAAACTGTTTCTGAGTAATATATGTTATGTTTGTACCTATTCTACAAATATCTGTTATGTGTATATACTAAACAATTGATATGATTTATGAATAAGCCATAAATAAATAATATAAATTAAAATTTATAATGAGGTTATAAATTAAAGTTATATGTAAGAAACTGAAAATAACTAAGAGGTTTGTTTTAAATTATATTTGACTCCTTCGTATAAGCAAAAAATTGCAGTTTCTGGATTCAGCTACGTTTAAATACTTATTTTATAATATACATGTTTATGATTTAAAGCTGGGTAAAGAGATTAATGTAAAGTATCCAAAAATGGTTTAACTGTTGTTGTTTTAATGTTTTCATACATATTGGTTGTGTTTTGTTTGGTTGTGTGGCTTTTTACGCGGCATTTTACGGGCCTCATTCAACGAAACACAGTAGAAGCACGGTTTTAAGTACAAGCACCATTTCACGCTGAGTTTTATGTGAGACCGTGGTTTAACTTCGAATGAGCCGTACCAATTAGTGCATCCGCATATGCTTCAGCATGGCTCTCCCAGGTGTGCGACAGTATTAAGACACTCGCTCGGCTACTATTAAGTCCTTCCAGAGCGGTCTCTGTAAATAATATGTTAAATTATAATAATTAAAATACAACCGGTATACGAACACAAAACCTCTCGCTTTATGGTAGACTTATTAAACCACTTAGCTACAAGGCTCTTCCATATCTTGAAAATAGATTATAGAAAATAGAGCTGAACTTTTTGACTTTAATTTTCGAGAATTGCGACTGTATCGTAGGTACTCATGGGTACATAAGTACTAGTTGTATGTTTCGTAAACGGAAGTAGGTAAAGTGTCTGATGGCGGATAGAAGCAAAGTGGTCCATCCGGGCCCACTTACACTGATGGATAGCAAGGCAGTTTCTATAACGCCATCCCATTAACCTCACTTGTGATCACATCACAATGCACATACGGTTAGCAACGACAAATGCATCGGTTTCAAAGCTAAACGTACTTTTGCTGATAGAAAAAATTATTTGTTTTCAATCTTTGAATATCTTTCATTATTTACAGACGTAAAATGGTGTTTTAAATGAAACTGTTTCAACAATCTATATTTTGATTTCACTTATGTTACTTTATTAGTTGCATGCTGTAATCAAATGAGAAATTAAATGACGGTATTAGGTATAGATTGAAATGGATGCATCTAACATCGTTTATAGAAGAAGAAGAACCTAATGCAAAATGTATAAAGGTGAGAAAATAGGCTTGCAAAAAAATAAATTAGAATAACTTTTGGCTACAATCTATAGTTACATGGATATGTACCGGCAAAATATACACTAGATACCAAGTGAAACTCTATTAAATGTTTGGAAACTTAATTGTAAATGTTTAATTTCTATTCGTCGTCTTAATTGGGGTCTAATGTCGCTTAATTAAGAGATCTGTAGTCTATTCCCATGACACCTAAGTTCAAATTGTTTGGTGTATGAGCTAAATTTTCTTCATTGTAACATTCTGAATATATTCTAAACTCTTGACGAAAAATAAAGAAAAACTCACGTTTCTGTGTATCTATTTGTAGGCCTATAATTATAATAGGTATTTTTAGGCGCTTTGGTACGTATAGTAGACCCAATCTTTAATGATTATAATACATATTTTCAAAGCGGACGTGATACAGTTATTTTGAAGGCATTCTTAGTTATTACAGAAATACTAAATCCTCTAAGTTTGTGGAAAAGATTTAAAATCTGTTTCGAGTTCGTTGTTGTTTAATAGTTAATCAAGACGTCACAAACACAATTTACCTACACTTAAACACTTGCTTTCATTATATTATTAGCTATATAAAATATTTATCTATTGTCCGTATTGGTACTCCATTGTTAAATTAAAAATACTTATTGATATTATGCTTATTAAAATATATTCTTATTAAAATGTAATTTAAATTTTATAAGGGAAATTGATATGAGGGTTATTTATGCTTGTAAACACCGGGCAAAGACAAATACAATTAGAGGTAGAGGCGTTACCACGGTTTCTCTAATCACAGCTTCGCTTAAAGCCGCCCTTCGCCCAAAGTAATGCAAATGGGGAAAGTTTGGGATCGCAAAGAGCTTTGACTCTATTCGTTGTCTTTGATCGATACTTCAAAGTCGCAAGAAGTTTGCTCTTTGAAGTAAACACAAACCGGAAAGGTGCGATCGGCCAGCGCCGACGCAATTTCTTTAAAACAGCAATGACACTAAAATAGTACGTACTTATAATTAAGGTGAATAAGCGAATGAGACATTGTTTTAACTCGTTTTAATTTTAAATTACAGAAAGATCATGCCTAGAAAATTAAAGGTAGGGTACGGTTAATTCCCGACGGGAAAGTTTCATATAAAATTAATAAAATTCTTTGAAGCTTAGAACATTTTTGATTGAAAGGCAATAACAGATCTTTTACATTCTCAATTAAATTCGAATACCTTTACCGACATAAATAATTTATATTGTAATGCTTTACGCAAAGTCATCTTATTATTAAATTTATATACTAACCGATTTAAATTCTAATTCAGTTATTTACACTAATATTTTTTTATAGTATAGCGGTTAACAGAGCAGGTAGATCTCCCATCTGGTAAAAGAAAACCGCCGTTCACGGGTAACCGCGCTATTGTCCGCGCATTGTTTGTGTTACCGGCTTTTTACGCAACTTTAACGGCATTTTAAGGGTCTCCGATATCCTCACTAACTCTGCGAAACACAGTACAAGTACCGTTTCCCACTGAGTATTCTGAGTAATCTATGGTTCATAATAAACAAAATTTAGAATTTAATTTAATTCAATTCAGATTGCATACATCATGAGCTAAGAGAAAGCACAACAATAAATTACCGTCAACAAATGGAAAATAAAGCGAACGCAATTTCATTATTCTTTGTCCCGAAAATTGTTCAAAGCATTTCTTGTGAGGAATGATCGTTATTGTGTTGAAACAGTTCTTAAAATAACAATTATTCTTCGTAAATCGCCATTAAAGGGGTATGGAACATAAAAAAGGCAAAGTATGGGCGAATTAAATTTCCATGCTTATTTGATTATATATTTATATTCTGCCGCTGGATTCAGATACCGCAAGATGTTCAAGAAGCTCAGTGGACTCCAATAGATTGATTATGATGATCATGATACACTCTGCATCTTAATTTTGTAAATGTATATAACTTAATTTACTTTTCCACTCTGGAATTAATAGATTTTATCGAAATTGTTACTTGAAACTTAGTAAAACTTATAAAGTTAATATATATACTATAGTCGTCTATAGGCATGTGGTAAATATACTAAAGGTCAAATATATAAATATATATATGTATAAATATGATAAATCAGTAGTAATTTGAGTTCTATATTTCTTGAGCGAAATTTACTTTATCTTGACTCATTGCTACATTATTTTTTACGATTAACTTACATTATTTTTAATGGCATGAATGAATTAAAAAGCATTTTTATTCAATCTGGTCGCCAGCTCACTTTTCCTTCAAACTCTTTTTATAATGCGGATTGAATACGATATGAACCCAAAAAAATTCAAGTTAATCCCCGACTCTACCGAATCTGTAATGAAATTCGCAGCATTCGCGAACGAATTTACTTGATTAATGTCAGCTTCTCGAGTCCTAGCGGAAATTAAGCTTTCTAAGCGAAGTTTATTGCACTTTTTCTTAACTTGTTTCCTTATTAATTGACAGCAACAAGTATACCATAAATACGGTTGCCTTTATACAAAATATGAATGGATACATACATACATACATACTCGGGTTTCAATACCACTTACTTTAGCGCTATGATCTTAAAAAAGTTATCATTTTTTAATTCTATAGCGGACAACGGGTCTCCTATACGGAACGAGAACACCGCCGCCCATGAGCAATTTGTTGTCTTAAGCGGCACTTTTAATGGCTTCCGATATCCTCACTTACTCTGCAAAATACAGTACAATTACTGTTTCACGCTGAGTGTTCTCTGAGCCCGTGGTATCACTTCGGACGAGCCGGCCCAATAAGTGCGTCAGCATGTGCTCCAGCATGGCTCTCCCGCGTGTTTCATACTATTTCGTTTAGTATATAAAAAGAAGGAATAAACCAACCGTATCCCACACCTCGATGCCAGTTAGTAGAACCGATTCCAGCTCAATTCTGTAAAAGTAATTTATTTATCTAAATTATTGACTTCTATTTCCTAAAATGCACAATGTTTGGTATAAAAACCAAATCAACTTGTCTATCGAACAACTAAAGCATCAGATGGTCAAAGGAATGTTGAAATTATACAATCTAAAATATGTGAGTCAACATGAGTTATTTATCTTAGAGGCTGGATTAAGTCCAACTGTATAGATAATACCTGATATACCTAATTGTCTTTGTCTCAAGAGTACTACTTAAATTAAGGCAAATATCTAATTAAAATTCAAGAGTAGTGCTATCCATGGGGACACTCAAAACGTTAGGTACGTACATTTTATTATTTTTTTGGGATTTATCTTTAATATTTATAATAACGAAATATTCTGCAGTGCTATGTTGAGTTGTGGAGAATAACCCGTTTCACTATACCATGGATATGTCTTGAATATGTCGCGATTACTATTTCCAATTATTTTTCTTTCAAAAATTTAATTTTTCAACACTTCACAAAACCCAAATAGGTTGATATATTTATATATTTGATGTTTTAGTATATTTTAATTTACTGTTTAATTAGTATATCTGATGTTATTTGTATAACAGTTAAAATCTTAGCGCCTTCTAAAAATTTACCTTCATTCTTACATAAATTGAAATTTACTATTAGAAATCATTAGGATTTTAATACTCTTGGAATATTGGTCTTAGCCAGTAATATCCATTAATAATATTACACAGATAACTCTGATTTTTCAATCGTATAATAATTTTTTATCTTCAGAATATTACTATACAATCCCTATCAAATCTTAAGTTATTATGAGTGTAGATTACTATATATTAATGTTTTGACTTAAACTTGCTACTAAAACTACTACAATTAATTTTTTATTGAATTTAGGTTAATATAGCAAATGATATGAACGAACAGCTCCAAAATTTCAACTATTATAACTTGTTCAATCTTTTCATTCCAACCCCAGATTCTATTAACCGCCCCAGGAAATCCCTCCATTATGATGTATACATACAATACCAATATATAGAGCGCCGCTTAAGCGATACTCGTATCAAAGAAATGGATTGTGGCGAAGATAATATAGTATCAAATAAAAGCCATACAGCAGTTTGCGCCTGGGCCATTAATCACCTTATTATTACACGGTAACGATATTGCCTTTTCACGACAGCGTTTCACTTGAAAACTCAATAACCTCTAACAATGCTTAAATTAAAATCTGTTGGTGAACCCTGTAATAAACCATTTAATTGGTAATTGGACAATTTAATTAGTATCCAGCAGTTTTATTGTGCAATTGTATCATTCCTTTTGTAGATACTATTATACCGACTCAGTTCTCTTCAATAATTAAACTTTCAACGTAAAGCTGTCTATCGATCGAAGAGCATTCCCGCAAAATTATAGCTAAACAAGTTCTCAGATCTTTGTACCTTATATTTTAGAGCTCTTGTGGGAGCTCAACCTGTTTCCCTGATATATCTACATTATCAATGATCAACACTACCGTCTGAATTAAGTTCGTTTCAAATACACTTCTATACGATAAAAGTTCCTCGCGTTCTTTATATAAAGAAAATAATCGTTCATGACACTGTTACATTGAAAAGCGAGCTACGAGATCCAGGCAGAAACTTCAAATGGTCTTTATCGGGCCATAAAACTTTTTTATGTGTCAGAAGTTCTTGTACGAAGCCTATGCGATGGTCACTTTTGAAATAATTTTCCCAATCCACTTGAAACTTTCCCTGAACCCGTAGGCGCCAACGGTAAAATATACTTTTTATGTATTGAATAAATTCTGTTATGATCCCTTTTTTCTTTTGCTGAGAGTTTTCAGAGTAATAATAGGATAATCCGCGGATAAATGTCTTCAATAAGTCGACCCTTTTCAATATTTTTTCAAACAGTCATTTGGCGTTTTATAAAGAACTTCAGCTTAGTTAATTTCAACAATTCAATGGAATTCGAAATTGTGTCTCCGGTCATACTCGTTTTGGTTTCAACTTTGTACTTTAGATACCACATACTTTAGATTACGTTAAAATGTAATGTTTTAAGCTACCCTAGTGTATTGAACAGTCAAATTAAATAAGTTATTTATGGATATAAAACACTAATATTATTTAATATTAAAACAAACTTTGTTTCTTGGCGGACATGAACAACAATATTACTTTAATTTTAATCTGACAGCGTACTTCAGATACAGCGTTCTATTCATTACGAAATTTACATTTGACTCTCAATTAAAGAAATCTTTATATAATTTTATTACATCTCCCTCCTGCAGGAAGAGAATTACCCACGTAATTCTTTTTACTATTCTTCCATTCGCATAAGTTTTATTATATGATAATATCAGCCTGTATTTTGTATTCTACTTGTGTATATTAACATTATATCCTGAGAGCCTTGTATCCTAATGGTTTTAAATAAATGAATGAAGCGAGAGTTATTGGGTTCGTATCCAGTCGGACAATTATAATTAAGTTTATAATTTATTCCGTCTCTGGATGTGCTTGACAGTGGCCGGGCGAGTGTCTTAATACTGTCGCACTCGTGGGAGAGCCATCCTGAAGCATATGCTGACGCATCAATTGAGCCGGCTCGTCCGCAGTGATACCAAGGGATCACAGAATACTCAGCGTAAAACGGTGCTTCTACTGGGTATCATTAAGTGAGTGAGGATATAGGAGACCCTTAAAAATATGTCTAATTTAAATATAAAAAATAAGTGGCGTAAAAATCCGGCAACACAACCAATGCCCGGACTGTGGCGCGGTTGGTCATTGGCGGCGGTGTTCTCTTACCATATAGGAGACCCACATGCTTCCTTGTCCGCTATAGAATAAAAAAAATTGTATTCGATATTTTCTGTGTTATTTCAAACAAGAATTGTCGTTTTATAAGACACTAATATTATTGTATATTAAAACAAACATTATTTGTTTCTTTGCTAACAAGAAACGACAATATAAGTATTTTCAAATCTCACGCGTACTGCAGATCCGATTATGTATTACAAAGTTGAAATTTGACAGTCTTCCTTAAAGAATCAATTACTTAAAGAAATCTTTCTATAATTTCTTTAACTAGATATAACAAAATAAAACCAATGTTTGAATTATAACAAGGATATAAAATAATTTTTATTTATATATAGAAACACTATAGATTAACATTTCAGTCTTAATATTCATGTAAGTCGCGCAAATTATCCGTAGTTGTAAAATCAAGGGCAGATTATGGGAACAGTTCAGAACCAAATCATCCTCCACACTTTTTGTTTTGCTTTGCTATTAGGCATTGGTGTACTAAACTCTCAGGGTCCTGTTTATGAGGAATGTAGAAGTGAGAAAGTGGCGACCGCAGCTACCGTATGTAAAGTAGGTACCGCAGCCTTTTATTACATTTCAAAGCCATTTAAACGATTAACAAATCAAAGAACTTATCAACAATAGAACAAAGTGACTTTGTAGAGTTTACGAAGTCGAGATTAGCTTTGAAATCGCACATAACTAATCTTAACCGCGCCATTTTCCATTTAATAACTACCGACGACATTTCACATTGAATAAATAGCTCCAAGCTGACCTATTTTACGATAATTACTTAAATAATACCATACTACGAGGATTGTATAAATTACATTTCCGTAATACTATTTCAATCATAATTTTTAGTTGCTGTAATTAAAACATTTATAAATTACCTAAATAGATTTTTAATTTTGTTGGGATTTTTTTGGTTGTACTTGCTTCAAACATACATTTCACGCGTGCGAGAGCCATTACGGAGCATTTGCTGATGCATTAATTGGGACGGCTCGTTCGAAGTGATACCACGGGTTCACAGAATATTCAGCGTGAGACGGTACTTGTTCATTCGGAGAATGAGTGAGGATCGGAGGCCATTAAAAATGTCGCTTAAGTTGCGTTAAAAGTCGGAAAGCACGGACTGTGGCGCGGTTGGTAAAAGGCGGCAGTGTTCTCTTACCGTATAGGAGACCCACAGGATCCGTTGTCCGCTATACTATAAAAGAAAAACATCAATTGACTTTTATCATTCTAATGACTATGATCCGCTCTACTAAAAGTATAATAAAATTTAAGTGTACGAAATATTTAAATGTATACATATATCTTATTAAAATATTTTAGTACTTCAAAGAAGGAGGAACATCGGCCCGTTAAAGCTGAATGCATACAAACCGCTTATTATTTCCCCATGTCTGTCATGTGGAAAACAATATATTAGGAAATTTATTTATGGCAACTAAAAGAATTCTTACTAAATATATTAATTTAATGATAGAATTAAAATGGGCTGTAATATTTTAGTATTACAACAAACATTTCACGTAACAATAGATACTGGGTATATTATTGGTCCGTATTTCCGTATGGATAGGTACAGCATTAATACCTGCCCTAATTCGCAAACGAGCGCCATGTTATGGTTGACTGAATGTAAATAACAAAAGCGTATTTGCATCACGTTTATAATTTATATAATTAAAAATTTATTTCATGTTATCCTGGAAGTCTAAAATTCAAATCCGAAGGAAACTAGAAAATAATTCAGTTGACTAGTCATAGTCTACTTGCCTTACCTACTTGTGAAATTAGAGGAACATCTCTTGTTTTATATAATACTATCAAAAAAATAAAACATACGTTTCGTTACGAACAGTTCTAATAACAAACAAAAGATTTATAATATTAATATTTTACATACAATACATGTATTTAGTAAGTAATTATATAGAGTAAGTTTCCTCTTGCATTAAGAAAATGCACTCGAAGATCCTCAATCCTACACTACTTACAACTCGCAACGTATCCATTCAAAATAACTTGCAGAAACTATATCAAAGTAGAACTGAAATCTCAGTTTGAAACCAAGGTATTTCAAATATTTAAAATTTAATAAAACTAATCAATGAGATCACCGAAATAGGAATGATTATTTGGCACAAAAAAATTGCTTCCAACATTGATAGCGCGATACAAATATTTTCTGTGAAATTAAATTATAATCAAATTATAAATATGAAACTTATGCTTTAACCCAGTGAATTGATCCAACTAAAGCAACTAAATTTTTAAAAGGTAATTCAATAAATATTAGAAATCCACTCACATACCAAAAATAATCAAGGCATATATTTGCGATCCTCGACTCTCTTATTACTCTTACAGAATACAAATCATGTATTATAATATATATAATAAACGTTTGAATATTCATTAGTGTATGTTATATATATTCTATTTGACTTTTCTCAAACTCTTGAGCGTACTGTTGAGTTGCTATTGTATTACTAATTGCTCTTAACCCTTGTTAAGTCTAAATTCATTTCTTAGATCGATCCACTTACAGCTTGTATAAGTCTGGCATAAAGTTAAGGCTACAATTATTGCTCATTGTCATTAAACTAAGGGGTTGTATTTACATTCAAGGGATGTAAATAAATAAATTCGAAGCATCAACAGCATGTTGGTGCCTATTTTGCTTAGAACAAATCTGAAATGCAAGTAGTGCGCTGCTGGGAGCGATTTCGTGGTTGGATGGCCGACATACACCGTTGACCACCGACAATGCCGTCGGAGCACTGCCCTCGCTATGCGTCTCCAAACGCCAGCTCTACGATTATTTTTATTCACCGACGAGTACGGATCATTCATTAGGAATTCTGTATTAATCTGACTATATACCTATATATTATATAGGATATACGGCATTTCAGCAACAGTAAAACAAAGAAAAAATATATTTGTTGATTACGAATTACTTTTGAAATGGATGACAGCTTTGAACAATTAGTCAGAAAAAATACCTACCCTCTGATAAGTTGATTTGATGAAACAAATTTGGAACTACCTTATATAAATTCTAATGTTAATTTTTGTTCAAAAGTCAACAATTAAATTTGGCACCGCGTTCGCAATTGTGAACTTTTGAGCCCATTGCTACTTTTACAATAAAATCAAGCTCAGTTCGAAGTAAAATAAACTCACATAGAACCCTTTAAAAGTATATTAAGAGCATGTATTACTTAACATAATTTTACTGTATAATTATACATCGGGCGACGTTAATTTATCATTAGAAAGTCACCTCGAGTGGCCCATTAACTTCGCTCTTATTAAGTGATTTATGTTAGGTACATTGTGTCATTGTTACACTATTAAACTATATGTTTGTCATAAATGAAATTACGTATTTCGATGACTGATCAATATTAATAAAATAAACAAATTGCACATAATTTTTTTGTTTTATCTTTATTTATTTTAACCGTCCTCGCATTGATTGTGTTGTCCGGACTGGGAGTCGAACCCGATACCTCTCGCTCCAAGGTACCCTTTTAAAACCGTTAAGCTACGAGGCTCTTGCTATTTACATTTCCCTTTTATGATCGATTTGTAATGATATACCTAATTATCAATGAAAGATATCTGAAAAATTACAATTAACATTATTTTAAAAAAACGGATGAAGTTCTAGACGGCACATCGAAATGTGAAACTGAGATTTGCATAGCACCTTGTTCGAAAAATGTAAACTGCACAGTTGGTACATTAGCATAGCGCTATGACTTGACGAACCATACAGTCTTTAATAAGCGCTCTTCGTAAAGTTCTGCTCTGTTTCCTGGCACTATGAGTTTAAATTTTAAATCACAGTTTACAAACAGCTACGGAAAATATATATTTATTTAAATATTGATACGGAAACTTTGAAACACAGGTTTATTATATTACTAAGTATTCTTAAATAGTACCTCAATACCTCATAAAAGAAGCTATACCTATATATATATAGCTATACTTATATAGGTAAACTATTTTTTAAGCATCTGCGCTATGTTGTGGAATTAAAATGGCAGTAGCGGTTACAATCGAACTTATTGTGCTGTTATGCGATTGACAGATCTTAATATATTTGACAAATTAATTACTAATAGTATAAAACAGAACAGGTAAAAACTTATAAGATATACTTTTTAGGAATCAGGATTTGAGGTATTGAGAAATATTGAATAACAAATCTCATTGCTAATTAATTGATATACTATTTCTGTGCATCGCGAGGACGAGGTTATAAGAATTAAACAAGTAGTTGGGTAGACAGCACTCGTAGATAAACGATAACAATTTATTTTTTTCGTAAATAAATCTGTGTTTATAGACACTTGAAAATATAAATTCTGCTCGCTGAAACACTTGAATGGTTCGACCTTTTTGGCTAATTTTGAATTTAATTTAATGAAAAAACATTAAAAACGTCACTACCATTTTCGCAAAGATATGAATATCTGTGTCCTTATATTATTTAGTTCTTAGAAATAAAAAATAAAATTCTTTATCGGACAACGGAGCAGGTGGGTCCTATATGGTAAGAGAATGACGCCGTCCATGAACATCCGTGCCACATTCCACGCATTGGTTGTGTTGCCCGCTTTTTACGCCGCTTAAACGGCACTTTTTAAGGACTTCCGATATCCTCACTCACTCTGAGAAACACAGTACAACTACCGTTTCACGCCGAGTATTCTGTGAGTCTGTGGTATTACTTCCGACGAGCCGGCACAATTAGTGCATCAACAAGGCTCTCTCACGGGTGAAATGCATAGAATATGATGAGAGGAAACTATTTTTTCACTTGCTTTTATAAAATTAAAAATAAATAAGTTGCAACAGAACTATTCAAATCTATCAACAGTTTGTCAAATAAAATGTAATTCAATGTAATTTAAATCATATTATAAGCAAACTTTATTTTTATCGTTATATATATCTATTCTTTCATGTCAATATTATAAAGAGTTAAAATTTATGCATTTTGAGTTATTTTGACAATAGAAACCTATTTTATTAGTTACATGACAATATATGACGCCAAAAAAAATGAATTTTTTCGTGGTAGTCAGATTTGCAAAGTAAGTCGAAACAAACGCTACCTTATCTTTAAGAAAGATAATATGATTGAGTTCTAGAGAAAAATTGTAAAGTTCGATATTGCATATTAAAAAGTCTGCGCCAGCATATAAGTTTCTTATTTATATGGCAAAACAACATTTGGTATATATCAGCTGTTTATATATAAAATGACTGTGCTATAGCCGTGTCTACCTCCTTAGCGGTCGTGTTATTAGGATCTGACTCAACTGATCTGTTCTTTATAAGTGGACAACTTATTCCATCAGAGATTAAGGAGGTAAAGAATTTCTGCTGTGTTGTTCCCTTGTTTTACTTTTTCACTGAATAAGCCCTATTAATACTTGCTGACCAAATTTACAGAAATATGTAAGTGAAAAGAAGTTCACCGGGTCATTTAGTTTAGGTAAGTCACCGTATTACTTAGCGGAAATTATGTGTAGTAATACTGGTAATATAAATGACTTAGGGTGCCGACCGTGAATCACGAATCGTCATGGAGTAGATTGTAATGGCATCACGACTCACTGCAGCCGTAACCGATCCCGATAATGAGCATCAATACACCGGAATTGAACTCGCATCACCACAGAATTTCAAAATCAGTTGCGAAATATTCCTAATCGAAAAAAAACTAATTTTAAATTTGTTTTAAAATTGTTAAAAATGCGATTGCATTCATTTATTTAAACTTACCTGTACGAATAGCAGAAGGCAAAATTATGAATTACAAAATTTAAAAAGGTAAAAAGTGGTAATTTTAAGCACCCTCCATACAAACATAAAAGAATGGTGCTATTCTTTCATCATACAAATATATTCATATAATATATAACATATAATCATACCCTCTATACAAACATAAATACTACACTTTCAACCGTCATCGACCTATATCGATGTTGTCTTTGACCGTTTTATCTGTCTTTGTATCAGTAACAATATGGCAACCTTTACATCCATTCTTATTCTCAATTGTTTAAGTGTTACAAATTTGAACAAGTTTTCAGTTGTTCACATTGCCATAAAATCACAGAAAATATTTTAAACAATATTGGGCAGTATATAATATATTATATAATATATGTATATTCACTATTCATATTTTGCTTGAAAAGGACAAGGCTACTGCTAGTATGTACCCTGCTCTGCTGTCGCCAGCGCTCGCTTCTAATGCCAAGATCATTTGACTGAAAAAATGAGAGCACGTTTCATACCGCTGAGCGATACCGTCCTATATTTACTTTTTATTAAAAAATAAGAAATAATATTATCCAACAAAACTGCGCTCCTGCTATTTCAAATTATTTGTTTTATTTATAGAAATTCATATACGAAAACAAAAATCATTATTCGTTGAGTACTTAGGAGAATAAGAATAGAAATTTGCAGTGTCAATTTTATTGCGACTTTCGTAAATGTTAAGCAATAAAGTATAATAAATATTTTATCTTAATCCTCTTGAATCGAGTACCATGTCGTTGCGAAACGCAGGCGTGCTGCTAATGTTATATAAATTACGAAATGACACTAATATATCATATCTAGGTAGAAAAGTTTCATATCTACCTGGATTATAAATTTCATTAGACGTTCGTATTATGAAATTGTGTCCTAGTTTTTTTACTTCATTACATTGAATTCAATTTCGTCAACATCGTAAAAAGTTATCTCCATGTTTATGCACTCTAAATCAATAATCTGAATATTATAGGTCTAAAGTGTAGGATTATAATATTATTAAGGTTTCGCGCTTCGCCGTAGCTTACGACCTATATTCATTCGAATGGGCGTATCGGTTTCGTGGATTGTAAGTTATTTTAATTGAATAGTTCCGTAAATTTCAGAATAAGATTATTAGATTATTTTTCAATTGACAGCCATCTATAAAAGGCATATCTCTATAAAGCATTTTGTTCCGCGCACTCTCTCTCGCTCTGTGGAATCAGCTGCCAGCAGGGACATTTAATACAAGTTGGGGACCTTCAAGAATAGAGCGTACATATTCTTTAAAGGCAACGCACTCTCGCACTGTAAGGGCTTTAGGTGCCCATGGGAGGAGGACCGCTTGCACTAGATGAGCCTCCTGCTGGTTTTCCACCGATATTTAAAAAATATATTCAAAATTATTTTCAAAGCTCCATTTACTGCTTTACCAAGATGCTGACGTTGACATGATTAGAACACACTAAATTTAGTGCTTCCGAGAGATAAAATTTAAAGTAATAATATATTGTTAATTTCTAAAGTCAATTGGGATGGTGAGATTGATTGTCCTTGTTTTAGGACAACGTCATCCATCAGCTGGACCTAATCGTCCGATCGATCTCTCTACGGCTCTTAAATTGATTGCACACTCTAAGCAAATAGATCGTTTAATTTAGTTTACAGATTGTATTTAATATAAGGATTTCGTGATGACGAAACGCACTTAATACACGCTAATAATAACCTGCAACATTATTATAAAGAAGTGGCATTTAATTGTACAAAAGTAATGAAAATATATTCAAAGTGTTTACACATTGTCGATAAACAGTTCGAAATGTACCAAAAATAACTGAATCATTAAATTATACAAATTACACATTAACCACGGGACCAATACGCACTGAGTAATAAATGTGACTTTAATCACTATTCGAAAATTTAAAACCTACACGATATTTCACACTGAAAACTTAATTTCGCCAATTGGAAATACGTTCCGTTAGCAAACATAATATTCTAAATACACATGTCTTGGTATTCATCACCTGTATTTTCATTTTCTATATATAAAAGAAAATTGAAATTTCTTAAATTGTGTATTGGTAGCGTTGCCTGTAAGATTATTTCTATTTAATCCTTTACATAATTTCCTTGTTATCCATACGAGTTAGTTCAACACTGTTTTAAAGGTAATGGGAATTTTAATTAATTAAAATAATCCGTTGGTATAAATCTTTATTCTGTATCAATTAATGTCTCAGCAACTTCATAGTTGCTTATTATGTTATCATATTATTATGTTATCATAATATATGTACTTATACACTAATTATAATTTATAACTACAAATATATTTCGATTTGATAATTTAAGCTACCACCACGAGTACTCTTAAGTTTAATGTTGGCGAAAGGTGAGCCAATTCCCCCAGCGGTGACGGTCGCCTCAGCCTCAGTATGGTCCAGATCTCTTGCAATTATTCCCTATAACAAAACAATATTTTATATACTAATGTTATATAACTTATAAATGAATAATTTAGACAAGCAAAGAAAAGTAATTTTAAATAATATAAATTGATAAAATTACAAAGAACACGATTATACATTTTGAAAATGTAACCTTTATTTGAATTAAAAGAAAACAAGAATAATCCTTAAAATAATTAAAATATCTTTTTAAAAATATGTATAAACTATAAATTGAAATTTAGTTATTGTATAAATTGAATATATAAAATAATATACTATGTAAATTTTATACACCAAAATTAAACATTTCCTAACTACGAATTATTACTCACTCTTATTATTTGCTGTCCTGGATTTGAGTAAAACACTTCCTTCACCCGTTTCTTAAATGGTATTGCCATATATTGCGCTTTCTGCTGGTGTACCAAATGCCCATTAAAACTAGTACCAAGAATCAAATCACGGGCGAAACATGAAGACAACGCCACTAGTACGATGAAGCTTAAAATGATTAAAAATCTCATTGTAACACAAACTAGAGTCGTTCTCGAACGATGCCTTACATTGAAGTATTCTATAAAGATTATGGTCTTATATAGTTACTAATTATGATCACAAGGGGTTCTCCCTGCCGATAACACCTAACAAGAAAAGATAACTTCAGTAAACAAAGTAACATTGATAAGAGAGTACTGATAAGTAATTATCATTTCAATTGTGTCGTGTTTCTACAGCGCTCTATATATTGAGTTGAATTACTTTGACGATATCTACATTAGTCATTTATTAACAGGAAAATCCCTCAGAACGATGGCAATTGAGTAAGAGGCTCACTTAGAGCAAGCGGTCCTCCGTCCAAGGTCACCCCTAGACTTCAAGGAATGTGTACGCTCTTGAAGGTCCCCAAGTCGTATTTATATGGAAATACTCCTTATAGATACAAATTAAAATTACTAAATATGAATTTATCATTAGGAATCCTGTATACGATAAGTCAAGTCTATTATGGATCTACATTAAAAGTAACAGCAAGATACACTTATTATAATAATGCTTATTATATAATTATAATATATAATGCCGTTTTCTTTGTTTCAAACTATTTACTATATTTTTTAATATTGGTAGTGTAAAGTCTATGGAAGGCGATTTTTTAGTCTACTAGAAAACTGTGAGCCAAGCGGTTCAATTTTATTTAACATTATCATTAATGTTAAATTGTTAACATTGCGTAAAGCACGCATATCCCTTACATCGTTATAAGCGCAAAAGTATTTTATTAATGTTTTTAAAAAAGTACTTGACCTCTACAGTATCATTATCCAATAATTATGAATGGAGTTTTGAAAGTGGCTGTTCTTTCATAAAAATACTCTTTAAATGTTAAAAGTCTCGCGAATAATTTGAGAACCTCGTGACTTAATGGTTTTAAAACTGTACCATGAAGGGAGAGGTGTCGTGTTCGAATCCGGGTCCGGACGGTCTCTTGAAGGGCTTGACAACGGGCAAGCGACTGTCTTAATACAGTCGTACCCGTGAGAGAGCCATGCAGAAACATATCCTGATGCACTAATTAGGCCGTCTCGTCCGAAGTAATACCACGCCCTCACAGAGTACTCAGCCTGAAACGGTACTTGTACTGTGTTTCGCAGAGTGAGTGAGGATATCGGAGGCCCTTAAAAAGTGCCGCTTAAGCAGCGTAAACAGCCGAAAACACAACCAATGCGCGGACTGTGGCGCAGTTGTTCATGGGCGACAGTGTCCTCTAACTATATAAGACATCCACCTTCTCCGTTATCCGCTATAGGATAAAATAAAAAAAATTGAATTTTTAAGTATTTTATTTGGTTTTCATAACACGCTAATATTTAAACAACATAATTAGACTTCAATGTACTTTAATAAATTAAAAATTCTCCCATCGTTTTCATTTATTGTGCGAAGAGAGACAAATAATTTGCAATCGCATATTATCATTATGCCTAGGACATGGTATATGAAATAGTTTTTCAGGAGGTTAGATATACATTATATTTATAAGCAGTTACCACGCAATATTAAGATCTAATCTAAGGTTCAGGTAAACAGACACGCAATGTTGAAATTTGGGACGCAGGATTCTTTGTTCACATTATATTATTTCATGTTATGTGATTATTTAGCAGAATTATGTAAATCTACACGTAATTAATGTAACAATAATTGTATCAAGAGGAATTCTTAGAAATCCGGGAGAATTAAACAAGTAGCCTTCACATTTCACGTTAGTTTTTTATTATAACATTTATTAAATTATTATAAATCTTTAAACATATTATTTAGTGCATACCTTATATTAAGGTATATTTCATGCCTTCATATATTTATGTTATGGGTAGGTCTTATATTTTATATTAATTCAGCAAAAATAAAAGCAAAATGCATCACAACAAACCTGGACTTTTTGTTTTACAAAACAGAGCTCATATCATATTAAATAAAACGAAAAATATCATCGCATGCTTAAAATGAAACCAATGTATCTCAATAAATGTAATACGGTGTAAGTCGGGGTTACTTAAGTCTAAAAGAAATAAAGTATAGCGTTACTTTTTATGTTGCGGCAAATGAGCTCACTTACTCACTCGCTAAGAGCTAAATTTGTCTTAATTGGTTAAGATATTTGCTACATTTTAATAAACAAAGATATACAGTTAATGCAGTGAATAAAGACAATTATAATTTGTATTTATTTCTATTCTGACCGATGCACTTTCTCAAAATGTTTACAAAGATTTTAGAATAGCATTATTCTTTACTAACGTATAGATAACGTTGTGGACGTAGAACTTTAAATAATACCAAAATAGACTATCCTGAAGTACCAACTAGCAGGCAAAAGTAGCATTACAGTCGCGAAGTAGCTGTACTTGTGACGTCATCTTTTCACAAAAGCATAAGTGCACGGTCTTGTCGATATCTAGAACTTTGGCTCGTGAGCAATCTGTTTACGTAACAGCCGTTATGCCGAAGAGGGTTCCCGTAGTAGACGTTAAACATATTGCCTCATAAATTGTAAGAATCCCAGCTATACATCTGTAGCCGTGTCGATTTGACTACGTTTTCTTTACGATTCCACGATTGCGCTGTTTAGATTCAATATAAGTAATGTGCGTTTCTTGATTTTATTGAGTTTCGAATAGCTATTTAGTATTTATGCAAGTTCTACTTTAACTTTCTAGAAGAGGGTAGCCTTGTCCTGTATCTATATCCAAACGAAACATTGATAATTCCATAAGAATTACGAATTTATGCAAGTATAAAACTAAATTCCAGTGGGCATAAACCAGAACATTTGTTATTAACTTTAGCGCAAGTAGGTGTGATCCAAGTAAAATTATTTTATATGTTCAATTTGAATCATTATTATTTGTCTGCCAAAAATAGATGCAGGGATTTTCATATCCCCCATTGTTTCCCAAATGTTTACCCAGTTAGTTACGGCTGCCGTTGGCTAAGAAACTAAATTCATAAAGCCTATATTACCTACATTGATTGGTTGAAGTATGGTAACTATAGCAAGGATATAGATATATGTGGAGAATTCAAATCGCTGTAAAGTATTGAAAATAGGTTAAAGAGAGTTTTATAACTTGTAAAAGATTAGTATATAGCTGGTTCTCATCGCCCTTGTTCCAAATGGTGCAAAATTGCTTTTGTTGCTCAATAAATTAGAAATACTTTAGGGCAGCGGATAAGTTTTCTTGCGATGTTTTTATTTTATACGTTATAATTTTATTTCCCGTAACGAGCAATCAAATTATGTTAGCATTTTTGTAATGCTGACTATGGAAGAACCATCCTGAAGCACACGGGGACCCATTAGTTGGGCCGGCTCGTCGGAAGTTATACAATGTGCTGATAGAATACGTGAAATAATAATTGTACTTGAAACGGTGCTGTGTATCGCTGAGTGAGTAAGGATATATGAGGCCCTTAAAAAATGCAGCATAAGAGACCTGAACCGCCGGCAAAACAACCAATTCACGGACTGTGGCGCCGCTGTCTAGGGCGGCGGTGATCTTTTACCATATAGGAGACCTACCTGCTCCATTGTCCAAATAAAAATCGTATTTACTGCATAGAAACCCCTTAGAGTAAAGTTAAAAACAATAATTGATACAACCATCACATCTTAATCGTAAATAAACTCAACTTTAATTGTAAAATGCCTTTACGTCAATTTACGTACTTAAGAAGAGGACAACAAATTCTATATTTGAAATAACCTTTTAAGAAATTTAGACCTTAGTTATAGAAACTACTGACAATCATCAAGCTGAAAATCAGCACAAATATGTATATAATTGCAATTCTAATTTAAATATTCTAATCTACATTTAATATTCATAAAATAATAAATAAAATAAATAAATAATAATAAGATTTACTTCATTATTTTGAACCTTTCTGTAGTTGATACTATATTTTTATGACAGGACTGATGTTTTTTTTCTGAATCTAAAATAAAGTAATGTTTAACTTTCAAAGCAAACTCTGCCAAGCGAAACGAAGCGGCTAGAAATATGAGTCTCGTATTATAACTAGTTTCGATCAATATAAAGTTCATATAAAATGGAACCCTATGTTTTTACAACATTTTAGTTGAATGAAGTCATAATTCTGTATGTGTAGCATTTTTCTAAATGTGATCAAAATCCGATTAATAATTTTGACAGCGAATCTATCAAAGAAACACGAAAAACATTTAAAAAATAATAATCATCATCATCATCAGCCCATTCAATTCCACTGCTGGAAGTAGGTCTCCCCCAAAGACGCATGGTTTTAGGGGGGTTATTCGCCTTAACCACCACGCTTGGCAGGTGTTAAAAAATGTTTTACTAATATTTGACGTATCACTGTCTGTAATTAATTAGATTTTACTTCATTAGCACTTGTACAAAGTAACTCCTGTCGTCAAATTTTCGTTAAAACTAGTCTAATAAAGTCTTATTAGCTGCGTTATCAAAATGCTTTCAGTATACATAACAATAATTGTACGTGTATATAATTTTCAAAATGCTTGATATTCAAACAATTTGATTAGCATTGTTAAGTATTTAAATAGAAATATATCAAACTTAATGTTAATAATGGGAAATATAAAATGTTGCCTATTAGTGCAGTCTCAACAACTTTTCTTATTACTGAGATGAGGAACGAAGAAAGCTCTTAAAAACTTATTTACTTGAGACGAGAAACAATGAAACATCAATTAATTTACGGATGTATTCCCTGTTTATTTACTTGAAAAAAATTAAGTAGATGTAATCTGGTGAGACCTTGAATTGATTGAATGAAACCTTGTAATTATTTTTGAAGTGTAATAAACACTTCAAATATAAATACTTAGCTTATTATAATAAGGTTTATTATTATTAACAGCCTCGTAGCTAATTGGTCTTATAAGTCTACCATGAAGTGAGAGTATTGGGTTCGATCCCGAGTCCGAATTATGTTTTATAATTTATTCGGTCCTTGTAAGAGCTTGACAATGGCAGTACGAGTGTCTTAATGTCTTACTCGCGGAAAAGCCATGATTTTATACTGAATACTAATTGGGCCTACTTGTCGAAATTGATACCCCGGATTCACAGAAAAGACCAGCTTGAAACAGTACTTGTACTGTATTCCGCTGAGTCAGTAAGGGTATTAGAGGCTCGTGAAGTTATACCGCTCAACTGCATAAAAAGCAAAGCAAGTGAGGATCGTGGTGCGGATGTCCGTGATCTCTGTTGCCTACTATGAAAGAAGTGTTATCACCTTATGATAATGTTTCCTCCTTCCAAAGCAATAGGTTATAAATTCAGTAAACATTGTATTCAGTTAATAAAATACAATTATTGCTTGTTTAAAAACACAATTCAAATGCATGTCGTTGTAACTGAAACGGACAAAGGGAATGCACCAGTGCATATAATTTAGGCACTTATAGTGACTAAATTATCTCGTGATCTCGTAGAGAGCTTTCCTACAAGTTGAATACGAAATTTTCAATTTATCGCACGATATAAAATGCAGAAAGTGTCGAGGTGTAAGTTAATATTATTTCGCTTACAAACTCACAATAAGAGGCACGTAAAACGTAGACACTTTGATTCTAGAAATTTCAGTTCTCGAAATGTAATAAGACCATTTTGGTTTTCGTTTGTATGGTACTTATATACTTTATTAAGATATTAATGTATTTATTTTTTATATCTTGTGAAAGTAAGAACTGTAGGACGCATGCATTAGGAAAACAATTCCTAATAGAAGCATTTCGGTAACAAAGACGTTAGCCAAACTCATGCAAACTTGGCGGGACACTTAGGTAAACCGATACCCAATTGTATAAATGGCCTATTTATTGGAAATCGGTTTACGCCTGACTCGTCTACGCGACCATTACAGAGCTGTATATATGTAAAACGGTCTTGCCACTGATATTTTGTGGGGAAGGAACGCAAATCATAGCCTCATTCATTTAAATACATTCTATAACTCATTTTCTTGACAAAGAAATTATAGTAAATGTTAAATATCAATAAACTCTATTTCTTGAAAATTCTGGACGTGGGCTAGCACCTGAAAATTCAATAATGCATATTAGCAAAACTATTGCAATTATCTTTCTATCTATTACGCGTTGGAAAGGCTTGCGATATCAATTCGGAAAATGACGAAAACGGATTAAAAATAAATTTTATGCATAAAAGAATTGTATAATCTTTTTTTTATTATTCTATAGCGGATAGTGTAGTAAGTAGGTCTCTTATATGGTAAGAGAACACCGCCCCCCGTCGCTAACCAAGCCACAGTCAACGCTTGCTGTGTTGCCGGATTTTTATTCCGCTTAAGCTGCAATTTTAGGGTCTTTGATATTCTCACTCTCTCTGCAAAACACAGTACAGGTACCGTTTTACTCTGAGTATTCTGAGCCCGTGATATCACTTCGGACGAGCCGGCCCACTTAGTACGTCAGCATATACTTCAGCAAGCCCTCCCACAAGTTTGACAGTATTAAAACACCCACCCGGCCATTGTCAAGGCCTTCCAGAGATCGAAAAAATTATAAATTAAATTATAATTGTCCGGACCAAGATTCGAACCCTCTCGGTTCACTTTTCAAACCTTTAAGCTACGATGTAGATTTCCTTCTGTTTTCAAACGATTTTTGTCACCATGTAAACAATCAAAACCGTTGGGCTGCGAATGTAAACGCGCGTTAATAAACAATCTAATCACAATTAAAGTCATTCAGGGCAAATGTCTACAGGCGTTTTAGTCGCGCTCATCAAAACATCGTTAACCAAAAAGTATTCGCTTTACGAGGCAACATAAAATCTCTTCTTGTTAGAATTTTTACTGGTGTCTCTGATATGTTTTTAAAAGACATATTTTAGAGGCCGTATTGTATCATACTTGAAATCGATACTTCTTTAAATTATTTTTTCTTACACTAAGATTTTAAACCGCCATATAATTATTAAATAAGTCCAATCGAGTGTTTTTAAGAAATATTTGATATCGTTTGCGAACCGATACTGGAATAGTTGCATGTTAGGCTCATGAACACTTCTAAAACAGTATTCACAAATGCAAGGACAAACTATTTTAGATAAACATTCGAACGTAGTATATGATATGAAAGAATACATTTTTTGTACTCAACAAGCAAACATAGACTTCTGCCGTAATGTCAAAAGAAATCGTTACTACGATATGGAATACGCATAATGGCTATTTACTTAATTAAAAAGTTATGAAGAAAAATGAAATTATCATGTTGACCTCATGCCACCAATTTTAACGTACGGCTTCAAAGCTCTTACCCAAGGTACTTTATCAAAACGCAAAACAAAAACCTAGAAAAATTTAATTCAGCAATTTTCTTATATTCAACCTATAGAGTATTAATAAAGTATCAACCACAATTATAAAGGTCTTATCTTTTTATTATAAATAGCAAATATTCATTTCAAAGAGAAGATTTAACATAATTTTTGTTAGTATTCAGTTAAATTGAATCTTTAAATCCAGTGATATAGCTATCAAGGCTAATCTATAAATTCACATATATTTTCACATATATTTTATTACTGTGTGGTAACAGTTATTTTTATACTTACCTATTCAGTTATATAATTTTGTCAGATTTTTTAAGTTACGTTCAATTTTTTTTGTTATTCTATAGCGGATAACGGAGCAGGTGGGTCTCCTATATGGTTTAGAGAACACCGCCGCCCATGAACAACTTCGCCACAGTCCGCGCTTGTTGTGGTGTCGGCTTTTTACGCGGCACTTTATAGGCCTCCGATATCCTCACTCACTCTGCGAAACACAGTATAAGTACTGTTTCACGCTGAGTATTCTTTGATCCAATGGGACGAGCCGGTCCAATTAGTGCGTCAGCAAATGCTTCAGCATGGCTCTCCCACTGGTGAAAGTAGTGCTGAAAACATATATGTAAGTATCCTTTGTCACGAACTTTAATAATTAATTAAATAATTAATAAATAATAATAATATTTAATTTTCAACGTTTAATATCTATGAGTTGGATACAAGAGATACAGTATCTCACAAGAGAAGTAATTATATCATTTAACAACTATTGTTTTTGTAACGCAAACCGAGATAGGTTCAATTATTGTATCTTTTATGTGGGTGTGCTTGGCAATTATTTATACAATTGTTCGAAATAATGTTTCGGAAAAAGTTTAACTGTTTTTACGTAAGCCGTGAAACCGATTTTGATTAAATTCGGACCTCGGGGAGCCTACTTTTTGTGCCTCACCGACAACATTAGTTCCAACATAGAAAAAGTAAAATTACACATTTTGTGCGAATACAAAACTCCTTCTACGTAAAATGTTAATATTTCATTTTATCTAAATTAAAGAATACTTTTGGATTTGAATATACATATTTAAATATTCATCTCAAAATATATCCCTGTAAAAAGTAATAGATGTGCAACCTTACAAGTCTAGCCGAGCTGAATTAATCTCTTAATCGAACGGGTTAACAAGAGAATCAGTGTTTCCGATTAACTGATTCACACAACCAAGTTATACATTGTCTTAACTCGGATGAAATAACTATCAGATGTAACATTGCGCTGCAAACAAGCAGGTGTTGTTTTATCGGGCGGAACATTGGCCTCACTTCCGCCCTTATCAAGATATACTAAGGTTTTCCCGCTCTGCCTGGGAATTGTTAACATAGCAAAACATGAATTCAATCATTACTGTGTTTCAAACAAAAATACTTTGTCTGCTCTCCGTTGTGACATGTACAGATTGGTGATAATAATATTTAAACAAATATATTTTTTCTTTTAACTTATGAAAAATATGAATGTATACACCACATTAAAAATTAATGTAACTTTTATTTTTAATAATTTAATTTCTACAAACTGCACGTTTTCCATAAACGATAAATAATTTCGTTATGTTAAATGGTAATTTTAAACTATTTAATAAATAAAGAATATATGTTTTGGAGGACATATTTTAGTTCATTTTTACGATAATTTGGCTACGCTGTAGACGCAATATTTAACATCAATTTAATACGACATTAATGTTGAGTCGAGTTTGACATCTGATCTAAAATTAAACCAAATACAAACACTAATAAAACAAATTTTCCTTACAAAGGTATTATATCTGTAAGCAATCACCATCAACACAACAATATTTTTATAAAATTTCTAAACTAAAGGAATGTTAAGCTTGTGTGCTTCAGTCAAAGAAGCTGTTTTTGAAGATGAATGTTATGTTTTATACGTTTCAGTAATGACTGGCGAATAAGTTAAAATAACTGGGGATTGTTACAACATTAAGAATTGAGTTAAGAATAAGAGAAATATATAAAATTGTAAAACAGATGGTCTAAGGTTTGTCTGTACCTGTATTGTAGCTTTAATAACTTAAAGCAGTCTTCGTGGACATTTGAAGTACGATGTAATGAGTACATCTGGTGCTTGCTTGATACAAATAGAAAGCCCGAAATAAATCGATTTTGTAGCAAAAACGAGGGTTGCACCCCGGGTGAATGCCCCTGTCACTGCAGATTCACCCCACCACATCGGTTGGGGTTGCTACGTCACTAATGGAGTAGTGACGGCTGAAATATGGGACCATTCTCCTTTTCATACGTTGAAAAACAGCCGGAACTTCAGAAATCATTCCCAAAGTTAAATCTAGCGTACACTCGCTCATACAATAAATATATTCTGAAATGTAACTCGTAATTGCAGAGACACAAAGCTGAACGTTGTTTAAGAAGAATGGAATGTGTGTTGTCAGTATAAAGCTACGTAATTGAAACAAGTACCGTTGCTGTACTTAAATTGCCTAATCTACATAAAATATATCGCATTGGATTTTATGCCAAGCGGCTCATGTTAAAACAAACAACAATTTTGCTTAAGAAGCAAAAAGGGATTTTGTACAATGTAAGAGTTTCATAAGCAGCCCGTTACCCAACCACGTCGGTAAACTTAGTAGAAACATTTTTACCGCTGGTCAAGTGATAAATAATTATAGAACACAATATTTCAAGATACAAATAATTATATACGTCATACGTGTATAATAAGTTGATAATAATTTCATCCCTAAGGCATTTTCAACTTAGTAGCTAAATTTAGTACTGCCTTGAAATAATTAAATTTGCATATACAAAACAAATCTTTTCCACTAACCAATGAACGCAAAAGGTGTCCAGATTTTTAAGAAAGTATGTACTTATCATTTGCGTTGTCACTCCCTCTTTACTATTCGCAATCTATCTGATTCGATAAAGTTCAAACCAATTCAAACGAATATCACATTTGAAGCAATGAGACAATTTGAATACCACGCTGAATTTATTGCAAGTTGGAGATATTTAGTGCCAAGCTTCAGCCAGAGAATTGTGCAAGTCAAAATAATATTGCAAAATGTGAAGGAGCGTGATCCAACGGTTGTTCGAAGAGCAAATATGATAACAGAGGAAAGTTTATAAAATTCTCCTCATAACTTCATATTTTTTAATTTGAAGACTTTATAACTATTAAAACATAATATGAAATTTCAATGAAAATCCATTTTCACTCGGTGCTTATATTGTATATTTCTGAACATAAATAACACGTCATTTATCACTCTAAATATATTATAGATTTCAAGGAACTTGAGCAAAATAACCATTAAAATCAGATAGTACTAAAGTAACTCGTAATTGATTGAAAGGAGTGGTTATCTCAAAACAGCATCTTTCTTTATACTGTCCATAAACAAAAAAGGAAAAGCTACAAGTTCTGATTATGCAATAAAAGAACCATTGAAGTACAAAGATGAAACAAAAGAAAATTTTACATTTTCGAAGCATTACATATGAATATAAGGGGATTCGTTTTACATAAGAAGGATTTACTAGAATAAGTGTGTTGGATAAAAGTACAAGGCTACAGGAGTTCAGTAAAACGTTTCATATGTAAATGGTTCAGTAATCTGTAGGAGCTCGTCGACGACCAGACATCGATCGCCAATGAATCGTGGCTCAACGCTCAAACTTTCCCTAATACTTAGGAATCCTGTTAAGGGTGGCAACAAACTAGGAACTCACTTTCTCGACAATTTTTGTTACGTATTGTGACTGGAATTGATTTTTAAAAGTTTCGAACAATCTTGCTATGCATACATGATCAAAATATTTTAAGTCAGGATATGAGGTTGTATATGCAAGTTTATTATATTTATTTTTATGTTTTTAAATATCAGCATGGAGCATTTAATCATTAATCCGCATGCTTTAAAATTTAAATATTGAATATAATAAAATCTATGTATAATAAACAATTCTACCGAATTCGGTTTTGCATACGAATTAAGTTATTACATTTTTTTAAGTTTTACACAATATTTAAAATTTGTGTATCACATTAGCTTCTTATCACATCTTGGAAAGACTTAACACTTTAAAAAAATAAAAAAGTATTAAAAATTAAACCTCAAAATTAAATTAAAGAAAAAAAGTTAATAGTTAAAAATAATTGATTTTAATTTTAAATTATTTTTAAATCTTTCACTCAAATGAAAAACTAAAACGAATCCTAACACATACAAAACGTCAATTCTGATTCTTTTCAGTTATCGCACAAAATAACCCTTTGTATTTCATTCGCGTCACAACTTAGCTTTCTAAATTAAACTCTATTAGGCCAAATTTTGGTTTGTTTATATAGGTCATGGAATATTTAGAAACACTATTTAAATTTCTTTATGTACTTAGTACTTTTATGATACTTTGTTTTATGGTATACTCCGATATATATCATAAAAATAATTCTTAGCTAATGAATTGATAGCATTTATCTATTAGTTAAACATTTGTAAATAAAGATTTAGTATAAATAATCATAATTATATACCTACATTTGTTATTTTTCTAATGCACGTCAAAATGCGTTGCTAAGAATCAGAAGCTTCAAAGAAAATCAAAACAAAACTTAAAGTAAAACGGTGCAATGTGTATTGTGTACATATGAAAAGATGGTCTCGATCATTGTTTCTGTTTTCCTTCACAGTTTTGAAACCGTGTGCTTAAATACATATTGCGAGCGTCTATGAGCCAACGCCATGGGTTCATATTGCGGAGGCATAGATAAAAATCTTGTTGAATACTATCACTACCAGTTACTACAAATAATCATATTTATTTACAGTGATAAAAGTCTTCTGGTATTCTTTTTAAATTATACCCATAGTTGATGTTTAAAATGAATATTGGTAATGACAATATGAAGCTTGATATAAGGTAGGTGCGGCCAATAAGGCCTAGCTAAACGGGAAGTGAAATAAAACAAAAACTACTACATGAATCAACAAAAACTACTTACATGAATCAACAAATTTTAATGTTTATGAAACATTTATAGCAATTATCATCAATTATAAACAAAAATCGGAGGTTTTTCCATAAACATAGTCAAAATAAAGTGTTATTAAAAACACTGTATTTAGGCCTTATTACTCTAATATAGTTTAATAAGGCCTAAGAGTTTAACATACAAAACTAAACAAAATATTCGTTTTTCATTTGGAGATTGAGACCAAAAATTAATAATTAAGTAATAATCACAGTGTTTTGACTTAAAAATAATAATTTTTGATTAGTTACATTCAGTACACTCAAAATTATCATCGTCCTGCTCTGACAAACCAACGCTCTCCTCATAATACCACTTAAAGCATTGCCTCATGGCAGCCTTGTCGTCCTGCTTACATCCGTGACAAAACCAACTCTCATTATTTTCTTTAATGATAGTATCATCTCTAATCTTTCTTATTTTTTTTTTACTTTTTCAATATTTTATTTTTTTAGAACAGGTCTTTGGTCACTGAAGTTCCTCTGTAATTGATGGCATTTCTTCTAACTGTTTATGTTTTTTCAATTTTTTTAACTGGCGTAGGCAGGAGCTGCTTAAACCCTGTTCTTTTAATTTGGGCAAGCGATATATTATCCTCGTCATCGCCGGAACTGGACGTACCATAAACCATTATGTAAAATCTTTTAGGTGTTATTTTCGGGGTATGATCAGTTGTTATAGGCCCTAAAAACAATAAACCATAAGAAAACAGTTAAGATATCTGTTCTAAAGGCGTAAAATAAACAGAAAAACAGTTACATCATAATGCAAAAAAGGCCTATACACGAATTTTTAAGGCCTTAATAACCGCCGACAATTTTCAAAAGGCATGTTAAAAATAAAACTATTTAGTTCATATTAGACTATTCTAACTCCACAGGCTACTGAAGCCTGAACTAATTGACAATTAACCAATAAAATTATGTATAAAAATGTAGTATTACAAAAAAAAACTTACGTTTGAATTTTCTGCAATATTTTAATTTGAACGGAGCAACCGTTGGCCACGATGAATGATGCCGCACCGGTGACAGCGACCGAGCTTGCAAGTAGTGACACGCTCAGGACGCCATCTTAGATTATTCGCTACCTACGACTGTAACCTCGAGTGATGGCGGTAATTTTTAATTGTATTTTTGTTGTTTAAGCCTCATTTCCCGACAGACCTTATTGGCCGCCTACCATAGTTACTGATAAATTTACTTATCTATTACTATTAATGCAATATGCACAATGCAATATGATTTTTTTTATCTTAAATCGCAATTTAAAGATACTAGCAA
Organism: Delias oraia; assembly: GCA_018230265.1. Lineage (NCBI taxonomy): Eukaryota > Metazoa > Arthropoda > Insecta > Lepidoptera > Pieridae > Delias > Delias oraia. The sequence goes on along the minus strand of DWCF01000131.1, from coordinate 7,091 downwards.
ATATCACATTGTTATTCTCGGACCATAAAGACAGATACTCGCATTATACTTTGGCGTGTTTGGACTTGTAGCAATATAGGTAGTATTCAAAGATTGAGGCCGATGTATAGGCCGATCCAATATTTCGGAGACCGGAATCCGTTAGGACCCTTCAAAATATTTGCATTGCAATGTATCATCGCAATGCTGAATGCTCCGTTAAATAACAGGCATCACTAGTCAACTTTGATCATTTATGGCACTGTATCTAATTAAATCGGAATTTTATTTAATAAAAGCTCAACTATGAAAAATATTCATTGAATTTGTCTATAAGATATAATTTCTCTCCCTTTGTGGGTAACTTTGAAAAAAAAATAATCAAAGAGGTGCTTTAAAACCGAACCGATATCAATTTTTTCATGTAAAATTGTCTTAAAAAGAATCTCCCCCGATTTTAATTGCACAAGGGTATTTGTGACTCATCTGTTTTAGTTAGAATCCTTAGTTTCTGCTATAAATGAATACATCAGTCGCTAAAGAATATAGTTAACTAACAATCATCTGGAATATATAGTGATCAGTTCAAAATAAGTTTTAGCCTTTTTTTATTATTCTATAGCGGACAACGGAGCAGATGGGTCTCCTATATGCTAAGTGAACACCGCCGCCCATTAACAACCAAGCCACATTCCGCGCATTAGTTGTGTTGCCGGCTTTTACACGGCACTTTTAAGGTTAAATAGACATTATATTCAGATAAGATTGTTTATTAGCTTCATTTGAGTGGAGTTTATTTTATTGTACCTACTCAATAAATAAAATTTACTATTTTTTCAGAAAGGCAAGAGAGAAAGAAAGGCAAGTTTATTTTCACGTCCTGAACTTAGTTTTAAATAAGTGCTTGTATATAACATTTTTTAAACTATGTCTTTACCAATGCCCTTCAAATTTTTGCTACTTTAAGTCCATGGCGACCAATATTTAGCAAGGCCCTGGTAAATTAAAATAATATTTAATAAATTACGTTTTAATACCAGAAATTTAGTACGTTTTACTGTCTTAAAAGTGAAAATAAAATAAGCAGTAGCTCTATTATACGTAATAATATTTCGTTTGTTGAACGACTGCGTTTTATTACCGTAGTGGAGAATAAAATGATAATATTCACCAACTTCCACAAATAGAAAACTTAACTCTTAGATAGCGACTAGCGTCACAATTTCGTTGGTGATAAGTTATAAGCTTATAAGTAGTCTATTAATTTTGCAGCTATCATGTCTAGTTACCCTATTGGATGGATAAGTGTTTTAAAATGTTTGCTATTAGATACATAATTTTCACTAATATTTTCCCATTTTTCGCGTCTTTAACGAGCCGTAAAACTAATATAGTTAATTTTATATTTATTTATTATATTTTTTTGTATAATAGTAAAAATACGTTTTTATAGTTTAATTGGTGTATTTTTTAATTTTTAATGATGTATTTATATCAAAGGTACGAATTTATTTAAGTAAATAACTCCTTATCGCCCGTTAGTAGTGTTATGAAACGCCATTTCCCAGTGGAACGTGCTAAAGCCTATTAAAACTTGAAAGTGATTTCCCAATTTTCTTTTCAATTTATACTGAAGCGTAGGTTGGAAACTTTGCTTTCGTAACCGAGTTAACAGCTCCTAGGCATTATTCTGATTAACTTTGTCGATTAAGCACCGCAAACTTTCGTTACCTACCCCGTACTATAAGCTACTTAAATGACGACGCTTAAAATACTCATAAAACTAAAATCTGTTCGGTGTGAGGTTCCGTCATTCCCTGCGGGCAAACAAATTCCTACATCTACATCCAGTATCTTTCATAAAAGTGTCATTGGACTTTTATTTCAATAAACATTCAAAGCTTTATTTTACCAGCTGTATATCGAATAATCTCCATCGTTTTCATTGAGTTGCTCTTTTTTTCTTAATAACACATATTAACGGATAAAGGTTTTGTCTTTATTTGTATTATCTAAGTTTAAAATTATTACATCTTAAAATTAAAAGAAAAGTTATGGCAAGTTCAAGATACGCTGCTCTAAAGCATTATCCAAATACTGAAAAGTAATATATGGATGAGCAGACCTTTGAAAATTGTAGACCATGCAATCTCTCTAAAAAAACATTTCCGTTTAAAATACCCATATATTTGTCAAACTCGTAACACCCCTCTTTTTGGGTGGGGTGTTAAAAACAGAGCAGCTATGAAATGATGGCATTAAACGTAATATTATTCCTTATTCATATATGACTTAACGCGTGACGCCGGTGTGTCAGCAATCAATAAAAGGGGAATTCGGCAGGTACACAACGAGTGCTCATTAATCTCGCCCTGTCAGTCATCTATTAAATATGTGCTGTTTATATTTCACCATTTAAAATTTGTAATGAAATCTTCCGCACATAACTCATTTTAGTATTTTGATTAATTTAAATTAAACGGCTTCGGTGTTCTCAAACGTTAATACAAGTATAATTTCTTACTGTTAGGTATTATATAAGTCTTAAGGCAGGCAATGACGTTTTATATTGCTATTTCATTTCTAATTTATTATTGTAAAAAGTAAAATATTTCCATTTAAATTTCTATTTGGGAAACGTCTCACTGTTCTTTTAATTACTCACTGATTTGCCTAGCCAGACTTCAATACAATACAAATAAAAATATAATTGTTATTAATAGCATTGGTTTGTTCCATATACCTCGGTTGCAGTTCCAATAATACTTAAAATTGGTATAGTAACATTAATAACTAACTGAACCTCGTATATTGACTTTATAAATTTAACTTGCAATCTCCACATTAAAACATTAACGATTATTTAGATACTGAAGACTACCAGAGACGGCTTTATATGGGGTAGCTTTATAAATACCTACTTAGTCATTAATTTAATGTTTCAAGTTTTTAATATCGTCTCCTTCCTCCATCCACTATGGTGATTCAATCATAGTATAATATTGATTATGAACTTGGCATCCAAATATATGCCACGGCGAGTCTGGCAACTGGTAGACAAATATGTAGTTATCATTTAGTCTAGCAGATGTTCAAGGACGCTTTAGTAAATAGCGGTTAGCACCGCTTGGCTGGTCGCTGTTCAATTTTTATAATATAGCCGTCACTCTTAGTTATACTAAAGAATAATATTCGTCAGCATTTTGGTTGAAGACTTCAGTATCATAATTAAAAGCTCATTATTTTTAGAAGTTATAGTTTTGTAATAAAAACCCATAAGAGAGCCATACTGAAGTATATGCTGACGCAGTAATTGGGCCGGCTCGTCCGAACTGATACCACGGGCTCACAGAATACTCAGCGTGAAGGTCCTTAAAATTGTCGCTTAACAAAACGTAAAAAACTGGCAACACAACCAATGCGCGGATTGTGGCAGTTGTCCATGGGCGGCGGTGTTCTCGTACTATATAGGAGACCGCTCCGTTCACCGCTATAGCATAAAAAAATAATAATAAAATTTTACTTTAACCAGATTTGAGCTTGCCCTACATCACGATAAAAAAATTTAACTAAGATCTAGCAATTAATTATGTTAGCGCCGTATCTTAATAAGTAAGACCGGTGTAGAGTTGTAAAGTTATATGTCATTAGTGGTACGCTTTTGTGCGCAGTCGGATCTTCTGCTGAGAAACCCAGATGCTTAGCATTGAATCATTACCGCAAATCGCAATTAACGCAAATTAATGGAATTTTTTTTTAATCTGCACTAAGAAGAAAATAAAGAATATACAAACTTATATAGCCCTCTATATTTTTCACTAAGGGATTGAATGTTCTTGCAATCGTTTTGTTTTATTACGGTCTCGTAAATGTTCAAACAATAGTAGATAAAGTGACGGTCTTACCTAATTTATCATTACATTTGTATTTTAGACTTCATTGTCGTTCTATATTAAAACCTTAACTTTACGCTTGAGCCTTTTTTTTATCATTGTTTATGGAAAATTATATAAGTTACAATAAAATAATTTTATCTGTCGAATAGTTTACATACAGAAGTCAGTAATAAAGTTATAAACAAGCTGGAAGACCTTTTACTAAACTATGGAACTTCTATAATGACATACCTACCTACATACAAAATACTCAAACGGTAATAATTATAATGTTATCATCAAATTATCTTATATATAAATAGATCTTTAATTTATTAATACATTTACATAACATTTGTTAAAAACCTATTTCTGGATCATAGTCTAGAATCTAGAGTAAGAAAATATAACTGTTTATTTCCAATATCAATTTCTCAGATACTCAACTTACTTCAAAGGTAAAAAAACAAAATCAATTTAAAAAAAAATAACTGACTTAAAATATCACTTCAAAGTTTAGCAGTCGTAAAAATAGTATCCCACCATAGACAGTCATAGCAGTTGCTAATTGATGTTAAGACGGCAACTGACCGCGCCGGAAGCTCTATGCGGTTATCCTTGGCATTAGTCTTAAGGTGCTAAGGCTTACAGGCTCAGCGGCGAACACAAAACCCAAGTAAGAATTTACCCGACTTATCGGCCAAACGAAGTATAAAAGAGAACGTTATCTACCCTTACCAGATTTTATGTAGTCTTAACTTTAGTCCAAGTAAGTGAATGCGAAGATTCTAATCATTATTTACTTCAGTTATATTCCTTTTAAGCGTTTTAACAAAAATGTTTTACCGTCTACCTTCTTTCTATAACTATCTTTAATATCTCAAAGTAGATAGCATGTATGTAATTTTTTTAAAATTCCGTATATATAAATATTGTGTAATAATAATATATATAAAATAATCACTGAAACAGTTACAATTATAAAACTAACATTTCATAAAACAATTGTCGCAACCAGCTCACCATTTCATGAAGCGTTCACGCCAAATTTAATGTCCTCAAAAACGAATATTGGATTAATCAAATTACAAAGGAAATTAAAAATCGGTTTGAATACAGATTGCCCCTGAATTTTTAAAAATACAATACAGAGAGAACACAAACCGAGCGTACATCCTGATTATATCGCATATTCCATTTGGCAATCATTCTAAGACCTTTCCATCAAGCCAATCAATGAGGTGGCTTGCATCATTTTTAACCTATATCGAATGAGAAGATATTTACGCGAATTGACTGTTTCTCTTTTCTCTTTGATGGACAATTATTAGGAACGCTTTGAACTTCAGTTAGCGCTTCTGTACGTACGTTTAGTTTATCAACATTATTCATTATTTTTAGAATAATAAATATCCTATCCCATATCAATAATAAATTACGTTTACATTTAAATGTCAATAAATCAGTAACTAAGCTAAAAGCTGTGCTAAAAGAAAGTAACATAGGTCAAACTAAACGGAATATACGTAACCTAAAGCTTCTTTGCGGAAAGTTTACCAACAAACTTCGTAACATAAATATCTTTTACACCTTGATACAATATATTTATAGCGATTTCATATAACCATGTAGTATATATACTTCGAATACAATTTATTGCAATCAACGAGTAACGGCAATTCATTGACACATTCATGAGAACAGAGGTCCAATTCTGTGTTAAATCGTGCGACACTCTGTGTCAATACAATTAAAATAAAAATGGACTGCTTTATTTATGCGTGCTCGGTTTAACTGTGATGAATTACATACCATTACTACGTATTATTGTGGGTTCTTATTTTCCAATAAATTTATTAAGGCTCTTATACATTACACGCAACACTCAATATAAAAAAATGTCCATTGAGAATCCATACCGTATAGAAAAACTTCACCTAATTTTACTATTTATATAACAAATAAATATTGAAAAATGGAATTTCAACCGGCTTTTATAAGGCTACCTTTGAATAGGTTTAAAAATGACAGACGGCTGATGGGTTGGGCAAAATTCATCGTGGATCATCTGCTGTCGTTACATAAATGGCTTCGCATATTATCTTGCTACGACTAAACTAACCAAGGACAGAATATAACAAAAACCATTTTTTTTATACTATTTACATTTAAAGAAAAGAGTTGAATGATGCAGACAAGTGTGATAAATACACACGTTTAATCAGTTCACATCGTTTTCTTTAAATTTAAGAACAATGCATTTTACGTGAATCTTGAAGAACTACGAAAAAAGTTTTTAAATTCGTTGGCACAAAATTGTATCTATTGTGCCAACTATTCCAAAGGTGTAATTAAAGTCAATGCTTTCAAATTGGAATAACTGTCAATGTCCTATATAATTGAGCCAACTTGTAATTAACGAGGAGGCAAAAGCAAAAACGAAGCAATCTAATGATGTGAGCGATGTTTCAATGAATGTGAACCTGAGTTGTCAGCTAGCAACTTAATCGTTCAGCTCTTTTTGTTTCTAAGGTCAGTCTTATTCGCGGCGTATCTAATTGAACACCGACATTTTTCGACTGTGTCCGATGGTATCTGTTACAAAGGAAATATTTCTTCTGTGCTTTTATAATTTCAAAAATGTAAAACATAAACTGTCAATTATAAAAGATCGAAACACAACGACTTTGTTATATAATTATTGAAGAAGAGTCACGTTCTTTTTCTTTATGGCGGAATTCGTGGTAATACTCTTTTTCACTTTATGTAAAGGTCATATTAGATATATAATATTATATATATTTAATTAATCTGTTAAACATACCTACTTATATTCAACATTAGACACGCGTACAACTCTTTGTTCAAGAGTGTAGAAAGAGCGTTCCAGTACTTTATTTCTAACTCAAGTCACGGTAAAACATGGAGTTTAATATAACTTTCTAAAAACACTTAAATCGATGGAAAGCCAGAGAAACAATGAAAGCGTAAATTATATTACATATGTCTGATTCAATTTGATTGCATTGTTTTTAAAATAGATGGTTTCACCAATTTGTAAATTATTAATTGTAATGTCGACTTTAAAGTTATATACATATATAATTAACTTTTACTTATTCTGTTGGTCTTTGTGTAAATAACTTTTGTGTTCATCTTAATATATATAAATCTCGTGTCACAATGTTTGTTCTCAATGGACTCTTAAACCGCTTAACAGATTTCGTTCAAATTTGC
>DWCF01000130.1:0-64941 GCA_018230265.1 Delias oraia | reverse complement strand
TTTTAAAAATAAAATATAGCCACCTGGTTGTCCTATATTTTCAGGTGCGTTCAGACATGAGTCTGTTGGTATTTTACTTAATTTTCTGAACTTTGTGTTTAGCTTGGAATAGGTTTTCAACAGATTTTATATTGATATTTTTATTTTTTTTATTTTAATTAATATGAATTTCACCGGGTCATCTAATCATAGAATCAATTTTCTGACTCTCTTAATTATAAATTATTTTTAGCAAGCAGTGCAACGTGACATTGCACGACTGTACTCTGAATAAGAAGTTCATAAATATATATTATTTCAATTTGTCTATGGTATCAAGTTAATAGCTTAATTTCGACTTAGTATAGATAAACTTATGTATTCATCATAAGGGAAAAAACCAGTAAAATTATTATATATTCAGCGAAGTAGTAAATCTGTAACAAATTGCATGTTACATAAACCATACAAAGTTACATTACGCTATTTGCACTGCAATAAAATGTTCATTTTACTCAGCACAAACCAAATTCGAAGTGTACATGTTACGAAAATACACGCAAATATTATCTCCAAACACTACGCGTGTCACGGCGGCCAAACAAACATAGTATTAAGCACACACAAGGGCGACGAACCAAACGTAAATTGGCAATGCAACAATACTGTACATTAGACGTCACACTGCAACGTGGTGCACATAATTATTATCATACCATCTACTAACTTCCGTGTTACAACAAAATGTATCTAGATTGCATCGTGCTATAAGATAAAAGTTTTGGTTTGTGTGACGTATATGTTAGAATTTTCTCATTATAATGAGGCTATTTTTTCTTTACGAATGGACATGGAAAGCTGGGCTAAACAGCAGGCACAGTCCGTGTGATCAATCTTTTAACTAAATCAGCGATCACCGACTTATTTCAGCCACGGATTCCTAGAAATTCAAGGACAGCTTTCACGGACCCTTTAGCAAATAGGAAAAAATTAGATTACGTATTTATTTTATTAACATTTAGGTATGGTCCAGAAAGGATACTGCGGACCCCGAGAGTTCTGCATACCACACTTTGGGTATTACTCATCATCAACAACAGCCTATTCAAGTCCACTGCTGGACATAGGCCTCCCCCAAAGACGCCCACCTGTTGCGATCGTGAGCGATCTGGATGGATGGATACCCTATGGGTATCACTGAATTAAATAAATTTATACATCTAAAATAATAGAAATTTAATTAATATTTTTTAAAATTATATTCGGTTATACTAGTTTCCACAAAAACGCAATGATAACATTAAAACATTATTTAACATTATTTATTTTAGAAGTATATTAAGCTTAAAAATGTTAAATTCACCTAGCTATTGTATATATTAATAGGAATAAAGCCTAAACTCTTATCACAGCTCGATTGTAGAACCCGGTCGCTAGAGTTTCTCAACATCAGTCTTTCGTGGCTTTAAAACGTGTGAAGTCTTTGTATTGAAATTGCACATTTGACATTTAGCATTTCAAATCATTCACATTGAGCGGCTTATTTCAAACAGTAGACAACTCGTGTTGACTGATTCAAAAGCCATCGTCGATTGCTGGAATCCATTTGTGTACCACAATCAATGAGTAATATTCAACAAAATACTGCAGGGATCATTATTTTTCAAATATCTTATTCTTAATTACATTTAAAAGTTGTGTGTATGTGAAAGTATATAACAATTTAAAACCAATTGAGGGCATTACTTCCAAAACTCACAGGCTGAATGTAAAACCTATACCCTATTTTACAGGTCATTTGATCTAGTCTGGGCGTTGTACAGATACAAAGAATAATAAGTTATTAGGTAATAACCTGAAATTTAGAACTGTCAAAAATTCCCTAAAATGAGCCTACAATTAAAAGAATGAATGTCAGCAAATAAATACGATGAAAGAAACTATTTTTGAAAAAAAATTAAAACGACATAAAAATGTTTCAAAGAGTAAAAAATAATTTTGAAATAATAAATAAAAATACACTTATGTACTTTTTTTGCCACGGGTATCATATTGGTAACAAACTATGTAATTCTATAACTTGGTACCGTAACATAGAAAATAATGAAACACAGTTAAACATGTATAAAGTAAATAAATTAATATACCACACTTTAAGTTAGCGAAGACGGCCATATAGATGTTTAAAAAACTCTGTGTATTGTGCAGTGGTATGCAAATTAGTATTGGTTGGTGCAACTTCGGCCTGTTACGTAGATAACGGCGCCCATAAACAGATGCTTTTGTCTTTTGTTTTTATTATTGCTCTGCGCTGAAGTGGACAGGATAATATGCTCGCTAATAAAATGGATCTAACTTAACTTGCATTTATATTATGTGCGTACTTTATAGTAAAACGCATAGAATTCCAATTTGATGTTCATTATTTGAGCAAAGTTATGTTATTTTCCGTATCAAAGTTGAAATTTTATGAATCCAGTACTCATATCTTTGGTTTAAAAATATACTGATAAAAAAGCAAATATTAAATTAAGCATTACAAGTTTAGAATAAAAACATAACCAACTTAATTAAATATTTAAGTATAAGTGCGTTGTTTCATTAAAAACGGTTCAATAACTTAAATGTAATAATTTGAATTTATTAAGGTTTCTGATAAAAAAATCCACATACCTGAAAAATATATTTTAATAACGGACATTCCAATACATTCATATTAAAATAAACACAGGAAATATAAAAACAAAGTAGAACTTTTTAATTTTATATGTGTATTTATTATTATATATTAAAAATTCACCATTTCCGTGTTGCAATTCATATAAAAAGATCAGATTCGGAAAACAGTTCGCGCCGTAAACAAAGGCATTCTACGAGGTAAATTAAAATTGTTGTCGTAATTGAATAAAAATAATAAACTTATTCAATTACTCCAAAGGCTTCACCGTTCGATACTCATTGCGAGGCTACGCTTTTTCTTCTTACCACTAATTGCCTTATTATCGCCTTGCTGACTTTGTTGATTGATCAATTTAATCAATATATTATTTACACGTATTTTTATCATAAATTCTCCTTAATATTGTTACATATTAAACAAACAACATCATTTCTTATGGTATAGCGGAAAACGGAGCAGGCTGGTAAACTCATATATGGTATAAGAACACCGCCGCCCACAAACATGCCACAGTCCGCGCTTTGGTTGTGTTGTCGGCTTACTACGCCACTTAAGCGGTATAAAGGACTTTTAATGTCCTCACTCAACCCGCGAAATACAGTACAAGTAACGTTTTATGCTGAGTAGTCTGTGAGCCCGTGGTATCGCTTCAGACGAGCCGGCCCAATTTCTCGAAGCCGATAGCATAAAAGTAGTTAAACAAAAAATACTGCTGTTGAAGAAAAACGTGGCTGGAACGCAAAATAAACATTATAGCTTAGAAATTAACACACAAATATATACCACATGTCTTTTTAAAGTTATACTGCTAGGGAATGCGACCATCCTTAGCCTGAGTGACGACATGAACAAATAGACGTCACGGGGGCATGCCCCACGCTTGGGGGACTTCAAATTTAAGTAAAAACAACTAAGCGAGAATAACGTTTCCATCAAAGATATTTAATATTCCTTTACATATATTTAATTAAATTTTCTAAAGGGCTTAGCTGCAAATGCAAGCAGGACAATTGCACGTTACGCTATGAGCGTGGGAGCTTGGGGCCGAACACGCGGCAATGATTACGCATCATCACACCACATGTTGCAATAACCCTCATCTTCAACTTATTACATTCAAATCAATTAATTATTGATAGATACTCTATAAATATTCATCTACGAGGCGTCGCACATGTCTGGATGTCTTAAAAATAAATTATATAAGTACATATTGTATAATATATAGCTAACAATCTATTTAATTCTGAAACATAGCATCAATCTATTTGATAACTCAAGGGCAAAAATATCTCTCTTTATTAAAAAAGTCATATATTTTTAAAACAGTAACCCATAGTATCGTTAATATAAATAGTAAAAACAAGATTAACGATTGGTATATATGTTATCTTAAACAACAATTCTATAAGCTTTACATGCCTTAATGACAATAAATAATCCTCATGGGCCAAGCCAAAATGCGACTGTACCAAAGAGAAACCAAAAAATAGCAAGCCTCAAGATAGATGCTTCTGATAAAGACGTCTACGACTGCTAAATATGTGAAGGGCAGACGGAAAAGATGTCATGCCTTCTTCGAACTGCTGGTTCAGCTATTGTTTAAACGTTTAGCGAAATAAAGCTAAAAAATGAGATCGCTAAACAATAGCGTCATTAATCCTTTATGAGGCCACCGACCTTCGCGAATGATAGACAATGGTAAGCGGTTGTGCGTTGAATTAAAACGTATGCACATGCAACACGGGAAGCGATGCTAACCTTGAACCTGCTACTACAGTTCACTCGTTGCAGAGGGACGCAATTCTTGCGTTTACACGAATTAGAAATACGCAATGCAAACAGCTCAGACAGATTAATTACGATTCCCATTTGAAAATAACTTAGCAGTTCAAATATCTGTATAATATTTATTATTTATAACTATATTCCGAAGATAACTATCTAAATTTGATATTTTCAATACAGATATCTTTTTACGTATTAAATAGTTTATGGTTATTACTTATTGTTTGTGGATAACGTAGCGTCAATAACAATTGAGGGACTCGGACGCGGAGAACAGAATTTTTTTTGATTATTCTTAAATATAATTTATCTAATAATAAAATAATAAATTGTAATGTATAAATCTTTTGTCATCATTAGAAATATAGGTTTTGTCCCAACGAAATTGTTGTGAATGGTATTATTGAAGGAATAAACCTTTATCTTAATTATTAAAAAATCAACACATATTTCGTAAACTAGTGTTTTTGTAATGATTACAAGATATGTGAACGCTTCGAAAAAGACGAAATTCGCATTCAAATAAACATTATTTTAAAGTAACACCTACATTCATTGATAAGTCAATATAAGATCGAGTATATTATTAAAGTTTAAAACTATAAAAGCTACATAATCTATTATAACTTAGATTATTACATAAGTATTAGAGCTCTATCTAAATAATATCATCGAAATGGTAGAAAAAGAGCAGGAGGCCACCTAGGATAAGCGGACCTCCACTCATGGATACCCTTTGCCGCGGGTGTGTTGCCGGCCTTTAAAGAATAAGTACGTTCTAAATATTTAAATTGAAATTCTCATTTCCCAAAAATGGTTTTCTTCAGTTGGTAAACACCTCATCTTTAATCTTAGTTAAGGATGAAAATTTGGACAGAGAAATTGAATTGAGCTAACGTAATCATCATAGGCGACGATTAATACTAAAGTATTCAAAATGAATCTAACTTCATCGTAGACATAGATTTATGTAATATTAATGACATATAGAAAAAGATAATATCAAATTTATAGTTGATATTAATTATTTCAACAGAACAGCGAAACGTGAGTAAGGAACCAGTAGGTTGTTGGGTCAATGACCTAACCGGTCGAGAGCTTTAAGCTTTGTCGAGCGGACGGAGTCAGGCGAATCTGGCCCACTTAGGGATGACTGTAATACTGTAAGTAGTGGATTTTTGTGCACTTTAGTACTTATTATTCATCTTTACTCTCCATTTTAATACACCTAAAAAGCCTCCTTCGTCAAAAACGTCCTTATAGAATATAAATATATAATACCAGCAATTGTTTGCCATTTAAATAGTTAGAATTAATTAAATTATAAATGCCATAAATAAAAATGTATACATCAAACCATTTCATTCTTTATAACTACCGTTAATTTAAAAGTGTATTTGTTTTATTTAATTTCTAACAGCGGTAAATATACTTACAGTTTTTAAAAAATACACAAAAAAATAATTTCACATTTCTTAATTCCTATATATTTGTGACATTTTCATGTTAAAAATTAAGATTGAATTTTCGTGTTTTGATATAGAAATTATGTAGATTTATTCATATTATAAATTTGAGATTTATGTATATTTGTTGAATTTCGTGGTTGAAACGGCTGAATAGATTTAGAAATAATTTAGAATGCACTTAGCCTTTGAATTCCACATACCCTGCGCTATTCAGAATTCCATACAAACTGTCGGCCCATGATTGAACAACCGTATAGAAACGAACCACCGCTGAAACACAGTCTTATTCAGTCTTTTATTTATAAATTATAACCGGAAAACATACTTAAACTTGCCATTGTCTTTTGGTCATGAAGTGACATTTTCATTTAAAATTTAGAGATAATTTAATTTTTCATCTAAAGGACATATTATAACTGTCACTGATATAATATGATACCTACGAAAATGACATACTCAGACAATTAATATTAAATATGGTATAATAAGAATTTAATGTGAAGGTTCCGCCCTTTTGTGTTTAGTGTGGTCTTATTAATCTCCCTAACGCGGTTACTGTGTCGAATAACGGCACTGTAGCAGATGGAGTTAGCGTATCTACTCACAGTCAAAGATAAATTCAATAGGTATGGCAAACGCTGTGAGAGAACATAAGGAAATAATAATAAAACACCAGGAACATTTGATAAAGACTAAAACTCTAGATAATATTTAATATAGAACCACTGGATTTCATCGTATCTGCAATGGCGCAATGACTTCAACTTCACGGTAAAAACGTCTTAAGCAACACAAAACTTCTTTGTTCTTATCGCGTGGCAGACAATAGGACAAGCGGGAATGGAGCTGTTACTTTATGGTAAGAGATCGCCGGCGCCCATGGACAGCCACGCAACAATCCGCGCTGTGAATGCGTTGCCGGTTTTAACTCCGCTTGAACGGTATAATTTCACTCCGATATCCTCATTTACTCATAGAAATATAGTCCGAGTACTGTTTCCCACTGGTGTTCTGTGAGCCTGTGGTATCAATTCGGACTAGCTGGCTTGGGCCAGTAATGCTGATGCAATAATTGGTTATTGCATCTTAGTGCTTGAGTAGTTATGAGTAGCTTAATCTTCCACGGGTAAGATTAAGCTACTCGCTCTACCACTTCCAAACCATCTAAAGACCGAATTTTTTTTCAGACCGGGATTCGAATCCATAGTGGATTCGACGTCAACATAGCAATAGATGAACCACCTTGGATATTTTTATTTTCAGGGTTGTTAATGTAACTGTTCGTGCCAATGACACGGCATTCTATCGGCTTTGTTTTATTTTAATAATCATTGAACATACTAGAGAGCCTGTATTGAACGATCCGAACACGCTTCAAGTTGTGTCATGAGCAGTTATGTGATGCTTTTAACCTACTTACGCGTTAATTGAACAAAAAACACATTGACCGGTGTAATTTACTCTTTTCAAGCACTAGCACATCATTTGAATATGATAAGTTATTTACTTCTCGCATTTCTTAATTATACATTTATCTCTATTGTAAAGTTAGGGCTACCAGATTCGACCTCCACGACGTCTGAATATAAATTATAATTTATTCGGTCTTTACAAGGGCTGGATAGAGACCGGCTGGATGTCACACCAAATGGGCCGGCTTGTCCGAAGTACCACGGCTTGTGCCGTTTCTATTCTTCGATACAATGGAATATCAATCAGAAACAGTACTTGTACTGTATTTCACGTTGGCACGTTTCACAACCAAAGCGTAGATTTGTAACGCCGTTGATGATATCTTATTATAGAGGTGATCCGCCTACTTCGTTGTCCGCTATATAATAAAAAAAGATTATAATAAATATCACAAAATATATAAAACTTTAATCCTATTTTAATGATTGCTGTGGCTACTACCTCACAGCTTGATCAGCTAATAAGTATGAAATTTAATTGTTTTCTGTGACTTATCTAACTACAATATAGCCAATCAAAATAAACGGGAAGTTAATAATTTTTTATTGGGAAGCCGGCTCACGCACCACAAATTTGTGTAAATGATAAAAATGTACAGTTTTTGTCGCCATTGCTTAACGAACGTAAATGAGCCCGAAGTGTATCAATCAAGTAATAAGCTACAAATAATTATGTCCGATACGACAAGATTATAAACTCGCCAAAACGACATCAATTTGCATCTCAATAAAAACTCATCACTGCTAGCCTGACTGGAAACTAATCAAATGTGTGACCCCGATGTTGCGTTGATAAAAAATGTATTTACTGTTATTTATCTATCGGGCAGGAACAATCTCGGGGTCGTTGCTCCGATTTGGCTTACATTTCGACAAACTTGAAGCGAACAAAATTGTGGCAATCCCTCTTGTTATGTACGAAATATTTTTGGTCAAAATCACGTTGAAAACTAGTTTCGCAATAACCGTAATCATTTAGGCTCTTCGCTCATTCCTAAATTGTTTAAGTTGTAGGTCGTTGAACTTATCAGCGAACTCAAGTGAACGGACTATCTCATTTTTTTTGATAACCTTACGTATTATTTTATCAATACATTGCAAATCCTCTTATAAATAGCACGAGTTTTGTTAAAACTACGAAATAGGTAAGTGTCATTTAATACGTCGTAACATAAACATTGTTTGTTTACGGAATAGGTATTTTACTGATAATTTAGGCATTCATAGGCATCCATGTTGAAATAAACTAGCGACATATGACACATGACCGGTATGATCATTCTGTTTATGACAGTGAACTTTTAAATATTGGCAATGACATGTCTGTCAGCGATTCCGATACCACACTTATTTACATGTAGGTGTCTGTGGTCAAATCCGGTCCGAGTGACCCACAAACCCGGTGCACGGGTCTCGATGACCGACTCTGTTCGATTATTGCACTGAGTGCATTGACACTCACAGTCATTTCGGTTCAGATGAGCGAAACGAGCGAATTCTGCCGATGTCATTCTCCATTTTTGTAGACGGATTAATATTTAATATCTACCAATCATCTACCTCATGAAGATCTTTATAGCAAACAAAACACGCTTAATTTTAAAATTAATGACATTAAATATATAATACAGTATATTCAATTTTAGTAAATTTTTATTAAAAATTTATTAAAATTTTTTAATAAAGGTACTTAAGAGTACTTTGTTTAAATTTTGTAAAATCCATGTTGATCAAAATTCTATTGAATCATTAAGATTCTATTGAATTTCTTAAAATACCGCTAGAGGCAATGGGTTCAATAATTTACGCAGTTTATTTTTATTTATAAATTAACGAATTAAAAGGTTTACAAATTCAAAAGTTTTCAATTTTTTTAAATATATATATTTAATAAGCTAATCCAAATAATACTAACAACAATTAAATATCTTAATTAATAGAAGCTAAATAACTTTTCTTAATAATAATTTTTATGGACCTATATTTCGTACGACTTTATCGCGTACCAGGTGCGTTTAATGTAAATTAATTGAACTTTTAATGTAAATGAAATTTTGTCAATTAGTATCGGCTGTTGGTTAAATAAATCTTAATGCAATTGTCACTTCCTTGTTCAACTTTTACGATGTTGATAATAAAAGTAGCCTTTAAGTACGTAAAGCTTTAAAACGTCAACGACCGACATTGCCTCTTTTTAATAATATTTGTAATTGAAAGAGTGCAATTACAGATCCAATGAAAACCTTGAATACTTGTTAAAAGCGCATAAATTAGTTACAATTTTTATATTAAATTCTACTAAAATGTATCATTTAACAGTGATATTTTGTATTTATATAGCTGAAAAGGGGGCTAGCGAGTCCCCTGATGGTATGAGATCACAGCCGCCGCAGTCCACGCTTTGATTGCGTTGGCGACTGTTTACACCGTTGAAGCGGTATTACTTATTGGACTTCTGGTAATCTCACTCGCTAGGCAAAACAATTACTATCTCAACCTGGTATTCTATGAGCCCGTGACATCACTCCGGACGAGACTTCAATCAGTGTTTCAAGAACATTTAAACTAAAAAGCTTTATAAATCTCCCAAGCTAGTATAATATAAAGTACATATACAACCAAATGGTTACATGAAGGATTTCAACAAAATCAATACAGACTGCGTGACCAAACAATCAATCGAAAAGTTTCAGCCAGTTTGACGTCAATAACTAAACG
Organism: Delias oraia; assembly: GCA_018230265.1. NCBI lineage: Eukaryota > Metazoa > Arthropoda > Insecta > Lepidoptera > Pieridae > Delias > Delias oraia. The sequence continues at coordinate 54,835 of DWCF01000130.1, read as the reverse complement.
TTACATTGTTATTTTTATATTACAAAAAAAATTAAATCACCGGAAGTAATTACTAATTATAAAATATTCAAATGTATGTTATGACATACTCAACTTAAGGGCTACCTGCTGTTAAGTGTAATTTAAATGATCAAAACCATATAATATTGCTCGCAGAGACAACGGCTAAAGTACACTTTAAAAGCTGAAACAATAGGTTTTCGTAAATCGATTCAAGTTGACTAGAAAACAATGATCTTTTCTCATTTTTTTATGATTTAGCGAAGAACGAAGCTGGTGAGTCTTCTATATGGTAAGAGAACACCGCCGCCATTGGACAGCCGCGCCACAGTCATTACAGCTTCTTACAAACTAGTCGACAGTATGATATTCTTTGGCCATTTATGGTTTCACTAGTTATAGAAGTCTTTCTATAACTAGTGTCAGTTATTAATATAATTATTTATTACGTGTAAGAATCTACGTGATCAGTTTTTTTTTCACGGATTCGAACGCAAAATACCAACATAGCTTGTGATGCAATTAGAAATAACTTGAAATAAATAACATTTACTTACATTTTGACATCGTGTTCAAATTAAGTCTTGATTAGCTGCAATTCTGAAAAAATATAAAATTCTGTTCATATTCTACTGGGCACCATTAAAATTCAAATGGCTGTTCGAAAATTACTATGAGGGTAAAATTTTTAATAGTGATCATGCTTATATGTGTTCATAATAATCACTGAATGTAATACTGGATTTTTAATTTTCATTCTGTTCTCTAAACTAGAAAATTAGCTAATACTAAATTTATTTAATTATATAAAACAATATGACTAAAACAAAAACTCTTTGGCGCAATTAATAACGAATTCATCACAGATATATTAAAGGGGTACTATAATTTCTTACAAATCTAGAAAATTTGCAAACATTCAAGTAGGTAAAAATAACGCACTATTTTCACTTAGTAAAATAAGGCCGGCAACGCACTCGCGGCTCTGGCAGGGCTAGGGGTGTTCATGGGCGGAGGACTGCTTACCATAAATAAGTCTTTTGCTCGTTTGCCATTATTTCCATTAAAAAAACCACGCACAAATATCTGAACTTATGTTATTTAAGAAAACACGCACATACTGTTTTTATTAACGTAAACTAACTATTCTTGAAAAGATTTTAATAAATAAAAATAAAACACAACTTTTAAGACTATCGCACTGAATAACATCTCGTTCTTATTTTTAACATTTCAATGGAATATTTTATCGTTCGAAATATGGACTTCGGTCATTAAGTTAAATTATACATTTTCCAAAGCCCGATACGTATCGAGGTCAATATAATTATTATTACATTATGAATAATACTCCAGCAAAAAATATTTTGGATATGTTTTAGCAATAGGTAACAAAAGTAACGAGCAAAGAATCATTGCATGTATTAAAAGTCAAGTCTAAGTTATAATAAGTATAAATGTATTCTTTAAAAACATAAAAAGTACCTTTTTTTATTTGTTAGAGATTTTACGGCGTCCCATCGCGGGCAAGTTGTGAACTTATCCTATAAATTACACATTTTTTTTTAATTTAAAAAATATATCATTAAACACGTGTGCCATTTTCTTGACAATTTTATTTTTTTTCTTCTTTAATACCAGCAGTGGTTGTCTGAATTGTACCATGATATGACAGAAATATATAAGGCACCTCCCACGCTCAAGGTCAAGTATCTGTGGTACATTCTGTTCCGATATAACGTATTTTGTAAATTAAAAGGAATTAACTTTTGTTTCTTTTTCATAATAAAAATTACTTATTTCTTCTGAAGTCTTATAGCTGTTCAGATGGAGTGGATTTGTAAATCATACAAAGTTAATTCGTGAACCGAATGTATAAATTATTTTTATGGTGCGCATTTCAAACACGCACTATCATTGATTTAATTTTTTCTACCTTTTATTATTCGAAAATATTTTTAACAGCTGTCAACACTCAGCTTTGTGTATATTAATTCTAAAGACCAAGACAAAACGCATCAACCACAAATATACAAACATACGTTTTGACAACAAACTGAAAATTTGTGACGTGATTACGTCTTCTTATAACTAGAATATATAATATTTAGTCTTACCGTTAAATTTAGATAATTTTTATCAATTTTCATTATTCACACACACTTGTTTGGTTTCTCAAACCATTAATCATAATTTAACTATAGATTACATTAAATTATTAAAGCTTCTCCTTATAAAACAGAGCGGCATTCACTAATTGAATTTGATCTTAGCCTAAATATTTTTCTACATCACAGAATAATTTACAAGCAAGCGCTGCCTAATATAGGCAGGTCTACTTTGATTTCAACGTTAAAGCGCAACATTGGCAAAACCCTCAATTAATTTTACGCATGCGTCAGCTCACGGCATTTTCTGTCTCCCTTTCAACCCTCATGATAAATAGAAAAAGGGCACACTACGGAAAGATGCGCAGCACTGTATTGACGAAATTACTGCCGAGCGATATCGCGGCAGTAATTTCAATCGCTTTTCAAATAAGGTTCAGTTTTAAACTGTCTTTGCGAGGAATGAAAAATAGTGTGATAAATAAATATCGTTTAAATTTAAAACTAATAAAAAAATAAAAAGTTATAGCGCCATCTATTCAAATGCCTAAACAACTGCTAGGTCCTGGGGGGTCAGATGATTTATAGTGAGGTGGGTCGGGTTGAGGTCCCACGCGGCTGCGCAAAGCCCTAGTCAGATGCCAGCACCTACCAAACAAAGGTTTTTGGTGCAACTGACTGTCTTTCATTCTCCAACCATACACGCTACCACCAGTTTCAGCGAAGTAGTACTTATTCTCAGGGCGAATTTTCGATCTCTTAACTAAGTATTGAACTCTGCCGAACTCGGGTTTATCTTTATAAACAATTTCCTTTAATTCAGGATCTATGGGGCGCATGATTGGATCAGTGGAGAGATCAGTATCAGGTCGTACTAAACGTGGGTCGTCCTTTGCATCTCCTAGGCCTACATCAATAATTGAGTGACCGTGCCATAGATTTTTCACGCCAGGTATAAAAGTACCATCTCTTAAGGGTACCTTTCGTCTGTTATACCCAGCAACGACATGATCACGGGTAATTGTCGCCATTCCTTCAATCATATTATGAGCTACCACATCAGTTTCAAAGTAATTTGTTGGTTCACGAGATAAAGTGGCTGCTTCCTGTATCTTCGCCCGATGTTTATGAATCCAATTCAATCGTAGCCGATTCTCCTTTTCATAGTTTTCCAACAGAAATATTATCACCGCTGGGTTATTTATGTCTAATAACGGCATTTTGTTAAATATATATTATTCGTATAATATAGTAAAAACAAGCTTAAAAAAGTTCAAGCACATAGTTGTCAATCAGTTCTGACTGACAGAAAATCTATCGTTTCTTTTGTAAATTGATACTGGTCAATAAAAAATCAATATTACTTCATAGACAACATATAGACAACACGATGGAAAGACGATCTCACGAAGGGCGCGGGCGACCGCTGCATCCGGATCGCTCAAGATCGCAGCGGGTGGGCGTCTTTGGGGGAGGCCTATGTCCAGCAGTGGACTTGAATAGGCTGATGATGATGAGACAACAGATAGAACACAACCAAACCTAGCCAGAGGTAAATTTCTAAATTCATAAGATATCTTTCATAGTTTATGGTTAAAATGGTTAATTAATATATAATTAAATAGCTAATTCCAAAGTCTATTGTAAACAATTGATTTAATTAAATAGAAATCCTATACTAGAAATATTTGGAAACAGTACTCTTGAAGACAAGGTAATCTTGCTATTAAATTTTCATAAAATAATTTTAGTAAGATAGCTCCTAAAAATACAAAAAAAAAGTATGTCATTTAGACAAGTTGTAATTTTTGTACAAGAATTTAAATAAAAAGATAAGTATTTCAAAATTTGTTTATTCATAAATAAATAACATTTTGTTTGGAACAAAACAACCTCCATAATGAATCACACACCAAACAGCTCATCATATGAATTACAATTATTTTTCTAATTACTTGCTAATAATACTTACAGCAATCTTAATATTAACGTTGTACATAGTTGATTACCACAATAATTTGAGATTTTTTAAAATGTAAATATCTAATGATAATATAGAGAGAGTTATTCCAATTAGAAAATACTTTTTTTTATCTATAATCTTTTAATGAATCGGTCATAAAACTATTTTATATTTAGCAATGGACATTGTTGATATAAAATTTTATTTAAAATTGAATTTATTAGAAAAATCTTAAGCATTTATCAAATTCTGCTTTGCGAGTAGTAAGTACTTACATTATATTTTGGTCATAAAACGTGGCGCCTAAAATGTTAAATTCATTGCAATTTACAAAAACCGATTTTTATTCAGTAATAAAAACTGTTTCAAGCCAAATTGAAACATTTTTAAAGACAAATCATATGAGTGGAAACGTGACAAAATATAGTTTAAAAAGAACCAATTTAAAAGCACAACGGAAACACACACAACTGCTCAAACTATTAAATTTTGTACTCCCACAGACCTCATAATTCATTTTTTGTATATGAATACAGAATAATCTCAAATCTTAAATCGCTGTATCGCTTATATATGAACAGCGATGATTGATCGTCAACAGACTTACACAGGGAATTGTTAAAATAAACAGAGACATAGCTTGGTTTAAAAATTAGTTAAATAAAACACACGTTGCCTAATAATTCCAAGCTGTATTAAGTTGGCAAACTTCGATAGCAGATGGCGCCCGAACAAGAACTGTCATAAAGCTGAATAAAACAATTGCATTATGTAAACTCCACACCGCGGTAAATATTCGAGTAGTAAAATAAGAAATATTTGTTTCGATTCATAACTTTTCATTTTAAGCGTCACGAGAGGATGAATGGAGATTATAAAATTCATAATATAATTCGTCATATTGAATTAGCATGACAAAACGGTGGTATTTCAATAAATTGAGGCTATTCTTAACCTTAGAATGTTATTTACCTTAAGCTAAAACGTCGTCACAAGCTAACTGAAGTGTTTACGAAGTCAAGATATTCTCAGAATAATAATTGACTTTCCTTGGTACACGACACAAAATTATAATCAAATTTGGTATGAAATTATAATGGAATGGATAAGCGGATATATGAACTCGTTAATTAACAAATTTTCGGGTCACAACATAGAAATGAAATGAAAAACAACGAAAACACAGTACATCAATGATCTCTGCAACTAAAGCCAACTATCTCGATAGCGGCATAGAAGATGAAGAAACACGTCGAAGAAAAACTCACAGATAAGTACTCATCACATTAATTGTAAAACCCCTTAATTAACTGTATTTACATGATGTGCAATCTTATTGTCCACAAAAATCATTCGCTCATGAAAAGGACACTAAACTGATTTAAAACTAAAAGACTATACCTACAAAAAAACTATCATCACAATACTAAAGATGTTTCCGGTTTAATTTAGTAAAATACCTAACTATAAAATTTTTGGTATCTTGGTCATACATAGGCTACGACACAACAGCGCGTTGCTCACGACAGTTAGGCCTGAACATTTCAATTAGAATTATGCACCGAACGCGTGAGAACATAGATTTAATTAAAGTAAATAAAAGTATCTTAAATGATACCAAAACTAGCGAGACACGAAAATAATTCATGTTATTATTACACGTAGTAGGAATAGAATGAATGAGGTAAGTGTTCAACTTTTATGTCAAGGTAAGATAGCTTACGGCGAGATATTATTTAAAACAGAGCTCCTTCAAGTTCAAAAACAACCATAAATTATTATATTTCAGAGTTTTTAATTTCAAACGACGAAAGTAAACAATCTGCAATGTTTTATATAATATACGCCTCAGCTATTAAGTATCCGACAATAAATCTAATGATAAAATACGAGCTACGAAAGTTGTAAAAAATGCCTACGCTAATTTCAAATCCATCCAGAACCACCGTCAACTAAAAATATCACACAAACTGGATTTCGCATACATCCTGAGCGCACAGCGAAATTTTATACTATAAAATATTCCATTACCGTTGTACACTTGACACGCAAAGATTGCAAACAAATCGTTACTCCTTACATAAAAATAAATCGTGAAATTTTAATTCATCAGATATTTCTGCAGCCAATGCATGTGCCTCCTACAAACAGCACCGGCAGCCTTGCGCTCGGTGGTTTACAAAGCCGCTGGCTCTGCCGTACAAAGCCGCGGGGTGGTGGCGTCATTTCGTACCTGGCATTCCAGTAGATGTTGCATGATGATAACTAATTTTGCGTGGTTTGTATTGCCATAGCTGCTCGGCATAAACCCGCGCCGCACTGTTTGTAGGAGGCCTCGAACTGAACACTCAAATTTAATAACACAAAATTCAAGGCCAAAAAAAGACCCAAATAAAGTGAAAATCTTCAAAGCATTTAACACGAGTTAAATAACAATTGATATTCGGATATCGATTGCGTGGTGGTGTTTAATTCATTTCGTTCAAATGTGAGAACTTGGTCGGATCCCGTGCGAGTGCATTGTTGCAGACCAGCCCAACGACTGGATTCTCCAAATTGTCGTACTTCGAGTTTGTCTCCGACGAGAGGGAGACGGCGCCACTGCTGTCGCCCTCGTACGTGTTTTCAGTATCCTCGACGTGCGAGCTCGTGCTAGACTTGTCCCTATCATGGGCGTCGAGGCTCATGTCAAACTTCTCGCCGTCGGTTTTCTCGTTGTTCGCAAGCTCAATCCAGTGCGCTCGGTTGCTCTTAACTCGGTCCAGCATTGGTTGGAGAGATGAATGTAGGACTGCAAATGCCTGAAATATTTTTTTTTAATGAAAACAGAGGCAAACGAGCAACAGGCGGTCCTAGGAAGCGGTCCATCCATGGACACAGCCAGCCCTTGCTAGGCCACACAGTATTGACGGCCTTTCAGAGATATGTACTCTCTTTTAAGAATAATTAGAAATTGCCAAGTAAATACTGTATTATTGAATTAATTTTATATAAGTTTGTCATATAATTATTATTTCTCGTAGGTCTTGTTTCATATTATTCTTGTTTCTTGTTTCATTTCATATTATTCTTTAATATAACATCTTGGCTTATGAAGGTATTATTCGTAAAAGTAAACACAACCAACTTTATGCTGTAGATATAAGTTCCTTAATAATACATTTCTATGAACACAATTGTAGAATTCATTAAACTTCGATGGAATGATTTTATCAGGTATATTAATTATAGTTCTCATTAAAAAAGTAACAATTACCTCATAGATAGGCAAGCATATAGTGTCAATGAACTTGACCTGCATTGCAGGCAGTTGGTCCTCTTTGTCCCTATTCATTATATCCTGAAACAAAGAAACGATTTAATCAAAATACTAATAAAACTTAGTGACTCGCTTCTCCATTAGAAATCATGGAACAGATAACACATATGTTTAAAAGATATTTGTATATTTTTTAACGACATTAAATATATATTTGTAACCAACTAACAATAAAAATATCAAATTTGAATAATTTGCTACACGATTGAAAAATACATACAATCCTATATTTTCATATAGTAATAGGGGTAGTTCTTTATACATGTGGCAAAACAACATTTGTCGAGGTTAGCTGCTAGTATGAATATAAAATAATAGATCTCTGTTTAAGAAGACTCAAATTGGATAAGAGGTATGGGCTTACAATGGGCGTCAAATTGAGGTTCTGTTTCTCCAGATCGCCTTGTCTAAAGAACTCTCCGGCGACTAGCGCCGCCACGCGCCGTTCCACGGGCCACGGCTTGGTAATAGCGGCGAGGTCACACGCCGTCATCAACATCGCGCGAAGAAGGCCCCGGCGATCCTCACACTCGCCCCAAACTGGGGTCACCACCTTGTCTGTACTCACGAGCTCGATGAAGCCGCTTCTTTTACTGGAATAATGCAAAATACTTATTAATAAATTGCAAATACCTATATTTCTAAACTTGTGGACGTTTACAAAGCAATACCTATAATTTGAAGGCCGTTAACGCGCTCCTGGTCCACTTGAGGCAAAGAGATGTCTATGGGCGGTGTACCACTTATGCCAGGAGAGCCTCCTGCTCGTTTAGTCCCGTGTTTATAAAAATAATATGATAATTTAGAAACGTTTAATTATATATTTAACTTGTTATACAAAAAAGTAAAACATTTATAAATAAACTTAAACGGTTCTATAAATAAACCTTTAACGCGTGTAGAATATCCAAGGATCGACAGTCAAAGCTCTAGGAATCAAAGGTACGAATAACAATCTAAAAATGACAGGATAAAGGATTATAAAGAAGCTAAACTATTACAAATGAGAGCTCTAAACACTGACTTTCCCTAAAGTTATTCCACTTTTATATACTACTATAGAAGTAAAGGCAGCATTTTCTTAATTTAATTTCATTAACACACTAATTTAATAAGTGGTTATACGTGGATAATTAATAAGGCGATATTAAATAACACATTAAAGATTTCAATTTAAGAGAGAATGCAGCAAAATATTTTAGAGCGATTGAGACACAGGTTAAAAGACGTACCCGAAGTACACAGCCAGATCAGTGGAGAGGATAGCGTCTTCGAGAACTTTGACGACCTTTTCATAGTCCTCGGAGGAGAGATTGGCCAAGATTTGGTTCCCGGGCGAGTTGAGTATCATGAGGCATTGGTCGAAGTGGTGGTGCTCCATCGTCGATGTCGAATATAGCTGCGCCAGCGGTGAAGAAGCTCTGGAAAAACGAAATATTCAGGTTCAGACTATAAAACTACTGTTTTAACTATTTGTGTAGACAGATAGGCTATTTTCACACGTGCCTTTAGAAGCATATGCTGACGCACTAATTGGGCCAGCTCGACCAAAGTGATGCCACTGCCTCACAGGGTACGCAGCGTGAAACCGTACTTCTACTGTTTCGCTGAGTGAGTCAGGATACCGGAGACTCTCAAAAATGTCGTGTAAAAAAATCGGGCAACACAACCAATGCGCGGATTGTGGCGTTGTCCATGGGCGGTGGTGTTGTCTTACCATATAGGAGACCTACATGTTCTGTTGTTTGATATACCATAAAAAATATTATAAATTATGAGGCATTTCAATTTTGTGATTCAATCTCCGACAATCATAATTTTTGTATTATATTTGGAAAAAAATATATTGTCAATCGCTATTACATTTTCTCATACAAAATGTATTAGAATATTTTATTGATACTTTAATTATATTATATCTAATTTCCAATGGTCTTTTAGTTTTAGACGCTACGTGAAATAGTTCATGTTGACAACTTACTTGATCTGGAAGGAGTTATTGGTCCCTCGGTGGTCGAGGTCATGGCAAAGGCAGCCGATAATCAGCGCCAGACATTCCAGTTCGCCAAATATCTTCCACCATTGAGTTTCCTGAAATAGTGGAAGAGGATGTCACAGTTCTTATTACCAACCTTAGGGAAACTTAAACCGAATCACTAATAAGGCAAAACACAAGTTTGTGATGCTAGAAAAGTCTTACTTATAAAAAATTAAGCAATTAAACATAATATAGTAAAAAGTATCTAAATGCACAACTTCATTGATTTTCTAGATAGTTTAATGATCTTTATATGCCAACGCATAAAACAAACATACATCTAATTTCATCATAATCATTTATCATTTAAAGGCCGGCAACGCACCCGCGGCATTGCAAGGACTAAGGCTGTCCATGGACGGATCGCTTGCCTTAGGTGAGCTTCCTGCTCGTTTGCCACCGTTTATAAAAAGAACTTGCTTCAGAATAAAGTATAGTTGCGTCTTAAATAGCCGATCCATCCTCAACACTCACCATTAGTATTGAGAACATCATCTGAGCGACGTTGAATGCATGCCTCCAATTATGGTAGGTTACATTGCGGTAATTCTTTTTCACGCTCAACAGCCACCGACACAGCACGCCGTAGTCTATGTGGAAGCGTTCGACAAAGTCGAGGTCTAGGAACATTCGGAGGCAGGCGCGCAGTGTATCATCATCTGTCATGTCAATATCATCGAACGACAGATCGTGGAGGCTAAAGTGCGCTGACGATGGTATCCTCAAACTCTGTAACATTTTAGTATATTTAGCAGGTGGCAGTAAAAATCTTATCGTTTAGTACGATTTTATTAAATGAATCATAGTACAAAAAATAATTAGTTTGCCCCCGTTGGAGAACCATGCTGAAGCATATGCTGACGCCCAAATTGAGCCGCCTCGAAGTGTGTTATGTGTGTTGGTTTCACGGAATATTCAACGTGACACTGTACTTCTACTGTTTCGTTGAGTGATGAGGATATCGGAGGCCCTTGAAATTATGCCGCTTAAGCGGCGTACAAAGTTGGCAAATCAACCAAAACGCGGACTGTGGTGCGGTTATGTATAGGCGGCGTTCTCTTATAAGAGACCCATCAGTTCCCTTGTCCGCTATACTATAAATATGTGAAACGATAGCTTTGTTGTTATAATTATTTAATAAAATGGAGCCAAAAAAATAGTTTTAAATAGTTAATTTATAGTAAATTTGTAGAGAAGAATCCAGAAAACTTTTTTATTTGAAACTAATTAGAAATTTACTAAAAAAATATATACTAAAAATAACATTTACTTGTATGTAGCATAAATAAAATAAGATCAAACTTCAAACAATACGTTACAAACGGGATTTTGTGTCAATCTTATTAAACAATACTATTGTATATGGGTAATGTGAAAGTCTTATATTATTCTTAATCGGGCCATTCTCCCCTCGTGTTTAATTAACGACAATAAAATTTATAACACTATGTATAATTCATAAAGGAATATATCTCAAAAGCCTTAATTCCCATGGTTCTTAATTAACTTAAGGATCGCATTTACTTGATCCGTAGGCGGAGAGCCATTAATCTCAAAATTCCCTCAACAAACATTGCTACGAATCCGAATTATCATAACCCACATTGTTATTCCTTGGTTAATTTTCTACATTTAAAATAAAACATTTATTATTTTAAAATTTAATAATATTCAGAAATTTATTGTATTTTATTAAATGAACTTGCTTACCCGTAATCGTTGCGCGTCGTCAATTGATGCTGATGCGTGGTAACTTAAAACCTGTAAAAATTTTAGTATTACATAATTTCACATAATTTAAATATTTTTACAAAGCCGCCAGGCTGAAGCATATTCTGACGTACTTATTGGGCCGGCTCATCCAGTGTCACTACCTCTTCACAAAATACCAGCGCGAAATATGTACTGTGTTTCGTTGAGTAAGTATTGATATCTGAGACCCACCAAGAATAATTTACCACGTAAACAGTGTAAAAAGCCGGCAAAGCCACCAAAACAGCGCAGGGTTACCTGAGTGGTCACTTCCCATCTGAATTGTGCTTTATAATTATAAAATATCTAGTTATTAATAATGTACCTTTTGCAATTCCTACAAAGCACTTACTTCTACAAATCTATTTATCGTAGATATTAAACATTCAAAATTATTATTAAAACGGTGTCATTTTAAATCTTTTTTCACGTACAATCTATAAATTTCAAATTGCAGTTTGACTTATGCATTGGCAGCTCCATTATTTTGTGGATGCGTCATAATTAAATTGAAGATATAGAAAGCAAAAGTACACTTACGTCTAACGTAACACTCTGTTTTGCCATGGCAGTGATAGCTTTTTCGTACATATGTGTGTTGTGGATGCCCATGCCGCAGAATATCGCGAACGCCTCTACGAAGTTCTCATCGTTCTTTGTGAATAGCAGATCGTCGAATTTGTTTATAAGCTGAAACATTTGTCGTTCAAATTAGATATTTGTTTTATTGGACTTTTTAAAAAGCTTAATAGACCTATCATCATCATCAGTTCAGCCGTAGGACATCCACTGCTAGACATAGGCCTCCCCTCCAATGTGGGTATTTGCCATAATCGCTACGCTTGGCAAGGGGGTTGGCTGGCAATCGCAGTTAGGTTTTATAGTACGTGGAAGACGCTGCTGCTCGCCCTCCGGTTTGTCCCTCAGTCGCCTCTTACGACACCTACGGAATGATATGGGGTAGAACAATTCTTGGCCGGCGCCAGGCCTATAGTATTCAGAAACTTATAAGTATTTTATTTTAGATTTATGAAGCCAAAAAACATTTCTGACAAGAACACAGACGAATTCGTGCTTTAATCCTGATCTTATATGGCCTAGAGTATTCAGAAAGTCAGTAAAATATATATTCAGCGATTTAAAAAATAGTTTCAGTAACATGATTCCGATAGCACTTAAGTCAGGGTCTTGTTAGAGATCGTACACCGATCTGAAGAAAACAGTGATGAAAGTTGGCCGCGTTTATTTTTTTAAAAACGAAATCCTAGCGAACCATTCTATTCTTGGTAACAGATGGAAAATTTAATAAAAACCTTACACATTTCGCCACACCGAGTGTCTTCAATACAATCTTCTCAGACACGTTCGTTTCGTAAATGTCTCTCGATATAATGGACACCAAAAATTTAACATAATATTACCAATCCCCATCTCTTGAAGAGATTCAACTCTTCAGATTATGTATTTAGATTAAGCTGAATAATTTCTCAGAATAAATAAACTAAGTAAAATAATCGTGTTAATGCTAAATATTCTCACTAATTCTAATTAATTTTTTTAAGCGATTATTATACAATGATTTTATAATAAGAAATGTTTACATGTTGTTTAAAAAGGTTTAAAAAAGTTTATTTTACCATGCGATATCCGGTTAAGTATTCGTGTGACTATCATTTTCAATAATACTATTAATTTACTATAAATTACTACATAATTCATATAATAAAAGGAAGCACATAAAAATCATTCAGGACGACTCCAACTATGGTTAAAAGCTAAACAATTATGTGAAATTTACTACAAGCATATAATACTTTGAAAAATAAAACACTTTATGTACAAATTTTTGTGGGTGATCGTAATCGTACTTACAAGAGGTCGTTACATTAAAATCGCTTCCCAGGTGGAAGTTCAAAACGAAGCATCAATTTGTATAATCCAGTATCCTTTTGTCGCATTAGTACGCATACACCGCATTGCGCAATGTTATCCAGTTTTGTTCAACGACCGTGTGAATTTTTTATTAATTTTCAGTTGCGTTATTATGAGAGACGCGGCCCGTGAAAAGGTGAAGGAGCGCGGATATGTAAAAGTATTTTATTGTTCCTTTGTTACACGCGTAGGATAGCGTGGGTTATTTAAAATTACCTGAATAATTATTCATTGTATGATATTGTATTTACATTTTATCCCTTCCTGGGTTCTCGAGAGCTATTTTTGTCATAAAAGACACGCAATGTTAACGTAATTTAGAATCATAGAGAAACTTCATTTAAAGGTGAGAAATATTCCGTTACTGCTGCCAAAAATAAAATCAAAGAGAAAACATATAATTGTAATATCGTTTCAGTAATGAATTTAATTACAGACACTTCAAGGCAAGATTTTCGCTTTTCAACGTCAAAGCTTATTTTAAATTCCATCTTGTCGTTAATTAATACTCAACATTGTACAGTTCTCTTGTGATTTATTACTAAGATTTTGAGGCAATTAGTGAAACAATATTTAAGACCAGCCCGTTACCGAGGAGGCTGTTACAAATGCTTTTATTATATTGTTTGTAGATTCATAATAAGGCCTTAAAAAATAAATGTGTTTTTCTATAGGCTATTCAAATATCTCAAAATTCCAAAACTCAAAAGCCATTTCAAAATATAGTGCTTGTTTCGCATAATATAGATGTGAAAATAGAATTTGATCTTGTCAATACAAACATAAAAGGAAGATACTTTAATATAAATATTCATTTCAAATTAATACATGTAGATACAATATAAGATTACCTGTATAACACCAATGATTTGACCCTCGGAATTCTTGATAGCCATACAAAGGATAGTGTTGTGCTTGAATCCGGCACCCTCATCCACTGAAGGATCGAACCGGGGGTCCATGTAAGCGTCCGGTATATTTACAGTCTGGAATGTTTTAAACATGAATGAGGTCAACTATTCAGTATTTCACTTCACCTAGATGGACATAATGGCTACGATGCAGTGGGCACTTTACCCTTACAAATGCTGATCAACTTTGAACGCTGCTTTGTTAAATTTTTCAACATTTTGCTTCACTAGGATGTTTTATTAAGTTTGACATACGTGTTTGGCATCGAAGCTAGTAAACGGAGAACGAAACTTTAAAAATTTCTCAAAAAACGGACAAAACCGGTATTTGAGTGAAATTTAAAGAATTACTATAGCAAATTTAATTTGCCTCTTTTAAATCATATCCAAATAAAAAGTTGAATAATGTCCAGGGTAAAAACATATCTATTTTGAAAATAGCGTTCAATAAGTCAAAATATAACGGCTCGCCGCAGTTTAGCGCATTTAATATGCATTGCTCGGCTATATTAAACTCCTATGTGCATAGCTGCAGCTAAGAGATTTCAAAGCTATTAGCTATAAAGCTATATCATCTGGATTAACTTCGACTGTATAGTCATTTATATGAAAAGTTTTGCAATATCGGTTTAAACATACACAGAGCTTCGATTGGGTAAGTTAGCTTTTTCAGTATTACATTAAATGAAACAGCGCTGTTATAAAAACGCTGACGAAGTATAAAGACTAAGAAAATCCACTTTTACATGACTATTGCATCTACTACAAGGCTATTCTGCTAAGAACCGTTAAGTAGAAAGGTTTAATGTTTTTCAATGTTCAAATATTGGCCAAGATCCGTATATGATTATGAGTTGAAAATATTAGAATTTAAATAGGAATAAAATACAAGTGGAAGGAATATTTGATTTCGCATTTATCAGTATAGTCACAAGAGAAACTTTCTATAGGTACCAGACAGTATAATATTGTAGAAGGGTACTAAGACAATATACTGACGATATTATAGACCTAACATAGAATTTACCTCTCCCGTGGTCGCGACGTAGCCGGTAATGCCAATGTTGATGGGAAACCTACTCTCGTACGGCGATGTTCGTGGCGTACCAGGCTCTTCGTCGTCACCAGCCTCAAGATCGAATACTCGAGAAAAACTGCCCTTTGACGCTTCGTGGACCAACAACACCTAAAAAAAGTTGCACCATTAATTACTTTTTTTATATAATGTAGCTTACAACGGAGCAGGTGGGTCTGCTAAGAGAACACTGCCGCTCATGGACAACCGCGCCACAGTCCGCGCATTGGTTGTGATGCCGACTTTTTACGCCACTTAAGCGGCATTTTTAAGGGCCACCGATATCCTCACTCACTCAGCGAAACACATTACAAGTACCGTTTCACGCACGTAGAGTATTCTGTGAGCCCGTGGTATCACTTCGGACGAACTGGCCCAATTTGTGCGTCCACATAAGCTTCAGCATGGCTCTGCCACGGGTACTCTAGTATCATAAGAATCTCTTCTCTTTTTTTATGAAAACGGTGGCAAACGAGCTGGAAGCTCACCTAAGATAAACAGTGCATGGACATCCCAGACTGTATCCGCAGATGCGTTGTAGGTCCGCTCTTTCATTTAAGGCGGTTCTGTGATCCAAGGTCTAATGATTGTATTAGCTTCTCCAAAATGAAGGTGGTTTATGAAGATAAACGAAAAGGATATGCACTGCCAACCTCCAAGCGGAGGAGTACTTTACGAAGAAGATTAAGAAATATCCCACAAAATTGTCTCTTTGTCCTTTGAAGCAAATATATTGAATTAAATTTTCATTTGGATTAGAACAATAACTGATATTAATGTTCACGATATTGCGTCTCAGTCGAAACATTGTTCATCAATTTGTTTCAAAATAATCACTGCAATTTAAAATATTTAAAACAGTGTTGATCGAAATGAAAGCGAAATATATCAATTTTACGCAATCTCGGTCATAACATTTGCATATGAGAATAAATATACCTGTAGGACGCATTTATTTTATCATGTAATTTGGCAACACCGTTGTTGTCATCAATAATGTAGTGATTAATTATTTTAATACATACTAATTGATACACGTAATTTCGTAATGGTTTAGAAATAAAACAACATAACTGTACTATCCTCCTGTACTACCCAAGAAAGAAGAAATCAAACGGTTTCCAAACTTTACTTAAACGAATTACAGGTGCAAGATCGTGGAAGCACAGTCAACTCTCTTCATAATATTTTATTTTATGGGAAGCTCATGCTGCCACATAGACCCGAGGTTCGTGTCGCACAGGAGACGCCATTATGCTTGTCGCGGCAATAACTTAAATAAACGGTGAGCTGTCCAGCTCGTCTCACAGCCCGCGTTAAGCTGTAAGGGCCGCATGGCCACACAGTAAAAAAACGAGTTAACCACTAAAATAAATGCCACATAGACGATGGAGAGCTTACAATGACCACCTGTTTCTGTAGTGTACACGACTAAGAATACATTTTAAAAAATAACATGTACCTGCAAGTGTTTTCCTGTTAAAACACATAAATTATAGATACAACATTAAGCCCATTTAAAGGCGTAAGAACAGATATAGATAGATATAGATAGCATCGTTAAAGTTATTTCTCCATTTTCCTTACTTAATTAAATTTTTCTTGGACACAATCCAAGTAATACTTCCCAAGAAAATGTTTTCCTAAGAACGGATTTACGTCATGTCAACGTCAAATCATAACAACGTGTTGATTTGATCTTATTTCATAAAAATCATACAAATTTCTTGTAACCAATTAATTCGTTACAGATCATGTGCTTTAAATAGAACTATATTCTCCGTATTTGTCAGGAAATACGACTTAAATATGCATTACCTAATTTACTATGCAATGCATAGTTAAGTTTTTAGTTGAACTTCTATATATTTTAAGTCTCTGTTTAAGCATACGTGCACGTATGTTATTAAACGGTAATCCGTGAATATAAATTGTTTCAGTTTTCCTATTTTAATTAAAACAATGTTTGCAGTTAATATCATAAGCGACACACAATATTATTAATAGCTTTTAATCCGCTTGTGAATATACGCTATGCATATTATATTAAATCAAAGAATAAAGTCTCCTAATTGGTATTATAAATTATTTATATTGTATGGATGATATAATTTATATTATATGAATATTATATTTTACATTTAATTTTTTCCCCCTTTCAACAGCCTACACGCTAAAAGAAACTGTACTGAAAATTCCTTTGCATCTGGAATGAAAACCTTTTCCTCTAAATGAAATCAAAAAGTTAATCCTTTGTGTTGTTAAAATATTTCATAACTTGTAATAACAAAATTGTTTTAGAACTTTGAAGTTGTTTTGATATTTTGCGAAATACACCCTTATATTGCGAAAGCTTATAATTGTAATAAAAAATCGTAAATATAATTTCATCATATTGGCTCGGGAATTTCTATATCATTACTGCCCTTTTTAAAAATATTGTCCGTAGAAGTAATTCTCAACTATTCAAAGATAAAAAATCACAGCACAACATTAGAAATTCAGTTTATATAGTCGTATAACATGGATTCCCAAATGGTCTAAATCAAATTTAATAAAAAAAATAGGTTATAACTTATAATATTTTAATAAGGCGGGCAACCGCTGGATCCAGATCGTTCAAGATCGTAACAGGTGGGCGCCCGTCTTTGGGGGACGCCTATGTCCAGCAGTGGATTTGAATAGGCTGATGATGATGATGATTATAATAAGCATGTCGTTCAGCATATTAGAAGGGTTGAATTGATGTTCTACACTAATATAATAACGATTTTATAATATTGTTCTTACTTTATCTGCAATTGATTCTAAATGAAAACACTTGCTTTTATTTCTATCGTCACATCGTAGGTGCATAACTACAAAACCTTATTGGATATCGCATTACAATATTATGTCATAGATAATTTAAAAGTGCATGGAAGATACTATGAAATCTCGGAAGACTTAGAACGTGTAAACTATAAACCGATTGACCGAGATATCTGATATGCGATATCAAGTGGCGTCATTGTTCCGGCGCCGGCGCATCCATACAAAATCAGCGCGATGCAAATTGCATAACACATAAATCGTCACATTTCTAACTTTAAACCATTCAACGACCGAATATTAGGTAAATAATTAAGAACTTACTTCGATGAACGTTAATATTGTAGCAATTTATAAAATCTAAATGTGAATGTGTTATCTTTTTTATATTATAGCGGCAAACGGAGCAGGTGAGTCTTCTATATGGTAAGAGAACACCGCCGCCCATGAACAGTCGCGCCACACTCCGCGCATTGGTTGTGTTGCCGGCTTTAACGCCGCATAAACGGCACTTTTAAGGGCCGCCGATAATTCACTCTGCGAAACACAGTACAAGTACCGTTTCACGTTGAGTATTCTGTGATCCCGTGGTCTCACTTTTGGTCTTAAAACATTATTAGTCTAGACTGTTCAGCGTAGTAAATAGTGCATTTGTTATAACAAATACGTAATTTTAATACTTACTTAATGTTAACTATCATTAAAATTTAACATTTGACCTATGTAAATCATATAACGTGTCCAAGAGATTAAATTGTCGGCGTAAATGGCGTAGGATGGGTTAGACAGTTTTAAATGTCGTAGCGCTGTGTTAAATGTTAACTGCGTAGTGTGGCATGTAGAGTTTTAAATTTCATAGTTGATAAGTAATTTAAACAAAATTTTTATTCATTTTTAATAAAAGGTTTTTTATATGTTTTTGCTCTTACATAACTGATAGAAGATTTTGAGGTTTTTATTTTGAATTACTAAAATGGTCAACAATTATTTTTATGCGCTACATTTCACCGCGTTTTTTATTTTAAATTCTTATCGTTGACTACTACAAAATAGGATTTCCCTTAACATTATAACAATAACAATATAACATGAGCATTTTTTAACTAATTTTATAGAATATGTGTTTCTTATTGAAAGGGGTGAGCCAAAATTGTATGTATAGTCAGAGTAAGCTTATGGGAGGGTTTAATTTTGATATGACTAATGTAGTTATAAATAGCCTCCAAAACGCTTCAACCAAACACTTTTCATTGCAAAAATCTGTGACGCTTCCGTTTTTCACAAGTACCGTTGACGCACGATGATTTTACGCTTCTCATTTATTTGGTAAGTATTTATTGCACCCTATATAATACAGTATAAATGTTAACGATATTCAATCAGAATATTTTGACATGCATATTAGAAATGGATATGATTGTACTTTTAAAGATAATTTATAAATTAATATGTATAAGGGTCTTTCTTGTCTTTCCTACTTACAGCTGTAGACATCCATTATATATTTAGTACGTGCGGCTTTAAAGATGAATTATAAACGCGATACATATGATATATATACTATGAAACCATTTCCTAACATTGTTCGAATGATAAAATATTGGCCACGTTCCAATATTTCGATACAATGTTGATTCAGAGTGGGTATTGGCAAAATGATGGTGCCAAAAGGCATTTACTACTTCTAGAGTTTATCGTGAGTATAAAAAGACACGAAAAACTATAAATAAAACAACGTTGCGTTAACTCTTTTCAAACCCAGAACATTAAATTCATTGTTGTGTCAACACATATGTTTATGCAAATGTAATAAATTACCAACGTCTTTGAATTCAGATCAAAGAACTAAAAATGTTATTTCCAACTCATAGGTCAAGTGTAACAATTTCTGAAATATAATTTGTGGTATTTTCTGTTTTTAACAGATATATGCGTCATGATCGCTACTAAGTACTGGAAGTCATCATAGATATAGTCGCGGGCAAAAGGCGTGTTGGTGGTAGGCGGAAGAAATAATGGCTGTGTAACATTGCGAATGGAACGTGTGTTTTGACCTGAGAATTTAATGCATTGATTGCCAACCTCCAGTAATGGAAAAGCACGCAAAGAAAAAGATCGCGAGACAATAAGAGATTTCTCTATTTTATATATAGATATGAGATATATTATAATAATGATCGAATACAGATCAAATAAATTGTGATGTGTGTTTAGATTATCCTGAAATGTTTAAATTTTTGCAAACAACTCCCAAATAAATTAATAAAATAAATTAATTTGTAAGAAATGAACCACAGAATGGATCTCGATTCTCCCTATTATTGGAAATTTACGAAATACAGTCTCGTATTGTCTCGCATACATAAAATGGAATGAAAACAAAGTAACATACATATAAGCCAAAATATATCAGCAGTAAGACAGATGAATACGCATAAGTAAATGTATTGAGGTACCTTATCTCTATCGGCTCGGGGAGTTAAATTAATATTTATTAATATTTAATTAATTGGCATTGTGATTATCACGATAGGACAGCGGCGCCACTTTCAGACGCAGTAGTTATATTATATCTTGCATAAACACAGTTTAGCGGCGACGGATTGTCGGACAAGTGACACTGCGAATTAAGCTATGTATATAACTCTCTATGAGTAAAATCTATATTAATACATAGAGCGAAAACTTTTTAGATTTGTTAAAGGATATTGCGCGAACGTATGAGAAGTTTTACATAGTTATTGGATGAATATAAATTACGAGATGATAAGGAAATCCGGTACCTTTCCGGCATATCCGACTGCCTTAACAAATAAATATAACATTCATATAAAATATATAGATACAATTGATTAATAGAAAATACACATCCTTTCTTACACTACAATGAAGCCAGTCGGTCTCCAATAAGGTAAGAGAACACCGTCGCTCATGAACAACCGCACCACAGTTCACGCATTGGTTGTGTTGCCGGCTTTTTTTACGCCGCTTAAGCGGTAATTTTAAGGGCCTCCGATATCCTCACTCTACTAAATAAGTAAACGGGTAACCATTACGGGCGCTAACATAGTTTTAATACAAATATAAAAAAAGATTCTATCTGTCTAAATTTCAGTTTAAATAACAAATTACATCATTATAAAATGTCTATGAATCTGAATTTATTTTTTTATATTCACGGTAGATATTCAATGCCTTAAGTAAAACATAATCGTTTTGTATAAGTGTAGCTTATACCTTAACGACATTATAACTGCAGGCGATTTACACTTAAGATATCGGCTTCTTTAGAATTATATACTACAGAAAAGCACTTAAATGATAATTTGTTATGAGTTCAATCTGATAACATGTAGATACGTTAAAGCGCTATAGAAATATTCCCACCATATGAATCGAATTGATATTTTTTACATGATAATGTATTAAATGTAATATGTGCATTTATTACATTTTCCATACTTTAAATATTTAAATTTATATGTTTAAATTATGCCTTCATCGCGTTTTCCACCTTTTCTATTGTATTTATTGTTTTGTTGGCAGTCCAAATTATTAGTGCATTTTTGTTTGTGTGTTTGTGGGGGGCTCTGAAAAACCCGCGCTCCACCACTTGTGGTATAGATTGGAGGAGGCATAAAGCTGAGAAATGGAGCATACTACCTCTTTTTAATTTACCTTTTTAATTTTTTTAATTCATATTTATATATCACTGTAGGGGTAAGTTTGAAATAAATAAAGCTTGTAATAACTATTTTGTCAATGCAAGAATATCTTTGAAAAAAAAACATGTGAGTAAATGTTTAAAATAGCAATAAAAATCGTATTCATTACTTGAATGACTCATTTCACCCTGTCTTTCATTTTATTAGAATTTTATTATCTATTGAAATTACATACAATTAGACTTAGCTTTCAATAATTAATTTGCATATTCAAACAATAAATAAGAAAAACAAGAGATAAAATAGAAAGATTGTTTCTATAATAACATTTACTTTAGTCGCTTTTTAGAAAAAATAAATATAAATAAACACACACAAATTTAATCCATTGAAAACTTCAGGTCATTTACTGGAAAATTCATTTAAATTTTCTGACTACTGGTTTTTGTACGCAATTTTATTGCTTTTTCCTTTACAACCTGCTATCGGCGACCAGCGCTTTTATTAAATAAAGTTGAACAATTCAATTAGGTCAAATATTGAATGTTTAATTCTCAACCGGGATTTTTCTAATAATTGTTATAGAGTTACCAACTAATGGAGTTTTATTTAGTATTTGATATTTATAGTTTAATTAAATATTAGTTAATAATCTAAATCAAAAATCAATATATAAATATATCTAACATCTATATATCAATATACAAATATAGTAAAAATATTCACATATAAAACGTCCCTTTTATACAAGTCACAACATTTTCTATTTGTTTTTGACTTCAAAACGATAAATTACACACAATTATTAGATTCTCATTGTTGTTTATTTCAGAGTCCAATGAGTCTAATGACCAACCTACCTGTACTCTCTGACACCGTATCAAACTCTGCGTGTGAGTCAATATCCTCAACACCATGAGCTCTATCGTGCTCTGCTCCTCAAAGACCATTCTCGCCAAATCCAAAAGCACCTGGTTCCTCTTAACTTCCAGCTGTGACCTCTCATACAGCTGAGCATTCCGTAATCCGATACCACAGAACTGGAGGTAGGAGGAGAATACTTTCTCATCGTAAGCGGTGAATGGTCCATCGTTCTGTTTGTTTATCACCTAAAATGATATTATCAATTACATATAAGCCACTCATTTTTATAAGTAAAAGCAATGCACAAAGCTATGGAAGTAATATATGTAATGAGTAGAATAATACCTGAGCTACTCCGAGAACTTCACCGTTAGTATCTTTGATGGGCATACAGAGGAGAGATCGTGTCTTGTAGCCCGTTTGCTGGTCAATATCATGGTTGAATCTCTCGTCCTGAAACAAGTTAATTTGCTTTAGATAAAATATCAGCACTTAATATAATTTATATATTAGAGCGACTCTAGTCGGCAATACTTAGTTACATAGAAATCAAGAAAGAAAACCGGTCATTTATTTGACATTCACTTAATACTTTATGAGCCCTCTTTTTTAAGCAACCCTAGTATGGTAAATTATATTATACACAATGTTTTTATGCCATATAACAAATTCTATGGAAAAAATCTGTCAAATATTGGCAAATAGGTGATGCCATGTTAGATCGTTAACAAACATATTTTTTTAATTCAGGAGCTAAGAAATAAATTTAAATTAATTCTTAACTGACCGTAAATTTTTCACCAACTTATATACGGTACATTTATTTAGCTGCAGTCCCTTATTTATTGCTCGTGGCTTAGAATTGGATTTTTTGCCAAATGTGGTAACATTTGGCAAAAACCCGAATTAACTTTCTTGCTATAACGCAGTCGTAAATAAATGAATCTATTTAGTGTTAAATTTTTATATAAAATAAAATAATACGGTGTGCCACAACAAATCTAACTCACTAACTAGATTCATTTGAGTTTAACTAGTTTAATATAAAATGATTACTATTTACTGTGTCGAATAAAAATTTAAACTCTATATTATATAACATTTTTGTTTCACGATATTTATAAAATCATTTCTCCGAAACGGTTTCATGGAATTCTATAAAGCTTTGTTTTAGCTTCGTCAGAAAGATGGTTAAACTTACAAAATGTACTTCAATGTTTCATCTATCTACAACCACCTCTTATTTTTAGTAGCAATATGTATGGCAAAAAACAATATTTGCCGGACCAGTAAATTATTAACTTCTATACCGGGTAATATGTTAGTCGTAAAACTTTTAAATCGAATCAGAAAGTCTCTCAAAACTAATTGCAAGTTTTAATTGTGACAGCATACGCAAACATACCAACATGACAACGCAACGAAACCAAAATATCGAACCAATGGGAATAAAGCAATTGTTGTTTGAAATTACAAGACAACAATTCATATTTGAACGTCAAACGCGAATATACCTAATACGTAATTCAGCATATCTTCGAATAGTACTATGGCTTCAAGCCAAAGACGGAGTTATAGTGTTCTATTCATGCCTTGGAATCTCATTAACGCTGATAAGACTTCATCCCACCGTGACCGAGAGGATCTGTTAGACAATAATGATAATTGAATATTAAAATACCAATGAATATTCAAACACTGATCGGATTAAGTAAATTAAGCATTTATTGTAAGTATATTCTATTCTTTTTTTTAATGGTATAGGGGTCAACTGAGAAGACGAGTCTTATCTATGGTATGAGATTGACGCCGCCATGGACAAGCATGCCATAGTTATGCCATAGTTATATTACCCGCTTTTTTATGCCACGTAAGCAGTATCCATACACATGCGACATACAGTACAAGTATTGTTTCACGATGAGTATGCTGTGAGCCCGTGGTCCCAAATAAAAAAAAATCCAAATAAAATTCATCCCCAAATAAAAAAATAATAATATTCGGACTGTAGATCAAACACGATACCTCTCGCTACGTGGTAGGCTTATTAGACCACTTAGCAACGAGGCTCTGAAAATTCGTTTTCATAAAATCTAAGCAATTTTTTACCACGAACATTATTATTGACAAAAAGCTTTGTATAGTAGTTGACAGTTTTTGTTTGACATTTATATTGAGCGACGACCGTGCGAAGACAAAATTCTTTATTGGAAAGCAGTCTGTATATTTAAAAGGCTCTTGTAGTAATATTTTTAACATTTCATACATAAATGTTTTTATGTTTATAAAGAAAGAATACAAAATTTTTATTCGGCAATGTCATAAATAATGTGCCGAGTCGCTGAAAGTTTGAAGCATATCAAAACTTTATATTTCATAAATATGGGTGTGATATATCGTTATAATTTAATGTAAATCAACATCTTCAATGCATATATAACATTTTCTGCGTCTGGTTTAACTATTCCAAAACTAAACGGTATCCACAAACCTGAATACTTGCTGCTATATTCGCAAGAAATGACAACAATGACTCATATCACAATTTATCACTAGTAATAAAACACGACGCACGGCAAACGCTTTTCATCAGGGGCTTTTCAGAGGTTCTATTTAACCTCCAATTGATGGACATAAATCCATTATGATAAAAACTGGAAATAAACGAAGTTTATCCTTTGTTTTGATAACTGTTGAATACTCGATATTCTATCAGATCGCATGATCGGATTGTGGATAAGACGGTATATATAATGTTTATAGTGATTTTTATTGAGTTTAAGCCTAAAATAAAGGTCATTAAAATATACACGTTTTACGATGCAATCAAGGAACCGGTACCAATTCTGCCAATTAACAAGCACCTAGCCGTTTACTAATATTAGCCAATCAATTATTTCCTCAAAATTAATTTCAAAAAGCGTGGAAATTATGCGCTCTTATCGTGATGAGCTTCGACAAACCCATTAGCAAAAGTAATGGAAGTTTCTAAATTGCAAATTGCTACTAGTGTTGAATGTTCGTCCAAAAGTGACTTCAGAAAGTTTGCATACAAATGTTTTGAGCAATGAAAGGGTCAAAGACGTTGGAATAGTTTCACAAAAGAATTTACCCACAGACGACATAAAGCACAGCTAGAAACTCGATTGTATTGCGTCTTCCCTCCCAGGGTTATCCGGAGATAACCAAATCTCTTAACCACTAGGATTGTAAAAGCGCCATTTTAAACTTATTTGTCTTAGAATACTTGGCTTTGGTTAGTTTATCGACTAGAAATGTTTACGCTAAAACCAGCAGCATTAAATTCTTATAGATAATAGAGAAAATTAGAGGTTAAATAAAGCTTGAATATTTTAATACAAGAATTTGTAAATGTATGTTTTTTTAGTGGTATCGCGATTAACGTAGCAGCATTGTCTTCTATATGGTAAGAGAACGCCGCCGCCCATGGACATCGTCACTTACTTAGTGAAACACAGTAGAATCACCGTTTCAAATACAACTATCATTTCACGTTGAGTATTCTGTAAGCGCGTGGTATCATTTCGGATAAGCCAAGTCGGCCCAATCAGTGTCGTCAGCATATGCTTCAGCATGGCTCTTCTACAGGTGAAAATTTATACTCAATATATATTTTGTTCGATGAAGTCTCTTATTTATTTAACTTACAATTCCGTTATTTATTTCAAAGAATTTTTAAAATTCATACGGTCATTTAGTGTAATTGTATCATATAAAAGCAAAAACAAAATATTTTACTTAGCCGAAAAACATAATAAATGATACGAACGAATTGTCTCTAAAGAATATTACCCAGAGGAACGATTTGAATTATGTGTGCGTGTTTCCTTATGATATAAGTGCAGAGGATTTGCTCAATTTCAGTTTATAGCAAATAAAACATGTACGAAGCAATATAAGTAATGAAGGATGATGTAATAATAGACAGGCGTGGAAATCCTAAAGACATTTTCCTTGAGGCTTCGTCGGCCGTATTGTTATTGTAATCAGTGATGTATTGTTATGACTACCTCAATGTTCGCTGAAACCACGTACAAGTATATTTAAAAAAACATCACACAGCCGTATTTGGTGTTTATTACAGAGATTATTTGATACCAGCCAAATAATTGAAAAAAATAAGTAATATTACTTTTTGTTCTAGTAAAAAGTATATTTGTATGTCTAGTAAAAAGTAAGTAGTAAATTTAACTACTAGCATAGTTACTTATAATAATAATTAAATTTGTATATATAAAAGAAATTCATGTAAGATGTACACTATCTGTAACTGAAGAACAAACTCTGAATTCATTTGGTTAAAAATTTTATACCATCGATGGCAAACGAGCAGAAGGCTCACCTAGAGCAAGTGGTCCTCCGCCCATGGACACCCCCTGCCCTTGTTGATGGGGAGGTAGCTTATAACTGGGAGAAGAATACAATCCTTTTTATAATACTTTTTATCCGCATACAAAAATGGAGAGTGATGATTTTAGTGTCTGTTTTTCGGTTTTTGTGGGCCCGTGGATTGCTTATGTTTCATAATTGGATAAGCAGATAAATTGAACAATCTTTATTTTATATTAGAACCTCTATTGAATTTAAAAATGAAACGACATAGCCGCAATATTCATAAAATCTAAAACATCTCAATAAACATATTTTATGAATAGAATGTTATGTCGGTCTCTTATTCATAAATTGAATATGAAATAAAATATTTTATAATTAAAATACAATTATTAATAGTGTGTTAAGTGTTTATAGCACACACTGTTTAGTTATGTATATGAAAAATATGCAAATAAATCCAGCGGCCTAAAACAAATGACCACCCATCAATCTGCACACTTCATGAATTTCTCGATAGGGGTTCTATTGGTGTGTGAACAAAGTGAAAGTAATATTGGCTTCGATAATAAATGGCTAACACATTAATTTTGCTTAGTTTAAAAGTTACTCTATTTGAGCATATGATTTAGATAACAAAAACTTTTCAACGATGAAAGTTAATAAGCCTGCAACACACCCGCGGCCCAACAAAGACGAGGAGTGACCATGGGCGGTAGACCGCTTATCGTAGGTGAGTCTCCTGATCGTTTATCTCCACATCTCAATCTTTTTACGTCCACTTAAACAGAAATAGCGAATTTTTAAAAGAAAGCATATGATTATTATTGATTAATTTAAAACACATTTTTAACGACTTACAGAGACAAATAATAAACCTTAAGATATAGTAAGTAAAAAATTGTAAATGAGTAATAAACTAGTGTCACTTCACCTACAGCGAGCAGAATCTTGTTGGGTTATTAAATACTGCAAAGGGAATACCGCTACAGACTCAGCAAACGAAGTAGATACATGTATTGTAATTAGTATTCGACTTGCTTTTGTAGAAGGCAAATCTTTCAATCAATCGTTCTCTATGCATAATATTATATTATTATACGAAGTGGTCGGTTGAGTTACTGTGGCGCCTCTGCGGTTGACTCATGTAAGTGGCCAATTGTGGCTTGTTGTACTCAAGGTCAAACTTGGGATTAATTCATCATGTTCCATTTACATCATAATATTGTATCAAATCGAACATATTGCTACGGAACGGCATTCGACACTAATCATAGGAATCCATTCTTATGATTCGTGTCGAATGATATTTGAAATAAATATGTATGTATAAGTATATAATCTATAATATTCTCTCGTGAGAGCGTCATGCCGACACACTAATCGAGCCGGCTCGTCCGAAGTAATGCCACGGGCTCATAGAATACTCAGCGTGAAACGGTACTTGTACTGTTTCGCAGAGTGAGTGAGGATATTGGAGACCCTTAAAATTGCCGGCATATAAAAGCCGACCACACAACCAATGCATGCAATATGGCGCGGTTGTTCATGGGCGGCGGTGTTTTCATACCATAGAGGAGACCCACCTGCTACGTTGTCCGCTGTAGAATAAAAATAAGAGCTTGATATAAAAATTTAGTTACAAGCGTTAATTTAACATTAAGTCTAAAAATTGGATAATTGAACTGTTAAAGATGTTCACTTCAATTTATATTAGAATTAGGGCCATGTTAAAGCTACGAAATTAAGTTGGAAAAATTCCAAATAGATATATATATATAATACTGATAAATATCTTCGTCATATATCTAGGTTACTTAATATTTGATATAGAATATGTGGTCTTTATATTTTGCCAATTGCACCCTTGCTTTGTAAATAACAAGAAACCAGCATTTAGGTCAATCATAATCTCAGTACAGATATGTAATTAAAATATAGACGACTAAATGTAACGTCTTACTAAATATTCTCGACTTTAAGCATAATTACATACATCTTAAAATGCCATTATATATCAATTTAATTGGTTTCGATAATACCAATTTCACACACTTTTAAATATATTATCGTATAAAGGTGTAAATTTTTTACAACTTACATAAAAAAAAATTAATGGCCATAATACTGTATGCGTTTATATAGTGTGATGAAGTATCTCCGAAAACGATAAGACTGTATTTTTAAAGTCCTAAAAATATTATGACTTAAGCGAAAATTTGTTATAATGAGATAATTACATTTTTAGTATACATTTCTATGTTAGTAATATGGTAACTAAAACTTGCTTTAGAAGATTCCTAAGATAAAATTTTCGAGCGATTACTTCCCCTTACACAATAATAGTAAATAATTATCGTTTTTAAAGTCAATAATATGAGATGTAAAGTACTAAATAAACTGTAGTGGCATTTTGTAATGCAGAATACCAATTAAATAAACACAATATGAATTTGTTTATACTTCCCCATATTAATTAATTATATTTAAGCAAGCTGCAGGTAATGTGATTAAAAGCCATTTCAATTGTCATTATGAGCACGTGTATATTTTCCACTACTCTTTTTGCAAATACCTAAATAAAATGTCAACCATTAATTAAAACTTTTACACTCATTAACTTTTGTTGAAATTCTAGAAAAACAAATTATTTTGATATGTTGTGAGATGTATTTATCGTCGGATGTCATGATTTGATTAATTACAGCCTTCATAATTATTATATTAGTCAAAGCCACTGGACTATGACCGCAACAATCGTATGGAGAAGAATTCTAGATAATAGAAAAAATATCGATTAAAAATGCAAAAAAGTTATGAGTGTGTTAAAGAATATTATTTTCAAAAATATATTTTGTTTACAGCCAATTTCAGGAAAAACTATACGATCACACGACATAGCTAATTTCCTAAATTAAATTAAAATTAATTTTCACCATCTCGTCTCTATTTTACGACTTTGAATTTGATCCTAAAACATTACTGATATAAAAATTTATTTAAAGAAATTCACGTTAGCACTCAGCATTTCAGAACATGCAAAATGCAAGATATTTTTCTTTTTGTTCACTAGTAATTAACACAGAAAGCGAATTTCCACTATTCACAACCTAGTTTAAATATTACTACGGAAAATTTTAAAACGGCTCACTTAAAACTAAAAGTGCATTTTGGCGTCGAGGGTATCATAAAACTGTAGGAGATTTATGTTTAAATTATCTTTAGCTAGGTTTTCAGCGTTTTGATTAGTAAAGCGGTACATCTGTGAGATAGGGATGTCCATGTGCAGTGTATCACTTATTCTTGGTGAGCCTCCTGGTCTCGTTTGCCACGGATTCCATAAAAAATATTTTTATATATAGTGTTTAAATACTGAGAGCTATCCAATTATAATTATTTAAAGGGCTATGCTCGGAGTTTGGCTACGTGATCGAATCAGAAATGCGAGATCCGTAAACGAACTAAAGTTACCGACATAGCCGGCCGAATAAGCAAGCTGAATGTGGCAATGGGCAGACCACGTCGCACGTAGAGCCTGAGCCTAGAGGATGGCCGATGGAGCCGAAAAGTTTTAGAGTGGAGACCAGCCAGGCAAGCGCAGCGTGAGACTTCCACCCACAAGGTGGACAGATGACCTTATAAAGGTCGCCGGAAAACGTTTGATGCGGATCGCTTCCGACAGGTATGCATGGAGGTCCAGCAGTGGCTCTTACGGCTGAAGTGATGATGACGTTGCCATTCATTTAATACTTTTAGTATTCAATGTGTTTCTCCTACATCGTTTATCATAGTTTACTTCTTCCGCGTGATACTGTGAATCTGTACTCCGTAGTCATAACTTTTGAGCTGTCTACATAAGTGGTAATTGACAAAGGAAAATGTGTAATAGATTTGTAATAACGGTATTTTCCTTATATAATCTGCTTATGTGAGTTCGAATTGTGACGTTTTTTCTTCTCTTCATTAAATATTACAGATATATAACGAAGCAAAAGCGAACACTTTAAAGCGATTTATCTGACTTCGAGAGACATCAATCATTTTCACTTTGCGAATGCTTTTCGAACTCTAAAAGACAATTTCTCTTAGGACCTTTATCCTGGCATATTAAATTTACCGCCGTAACCATTTATCTTCCTTGACTTATATTCGTCTTACAATTTATGATCTATAATTCAGGAATATTATTTGAAATTATACTATTACTATGAAAATGTTTCAGATATTACGTCTTAGATATTAGTTACGATGGAGCGAATACTACAAAGATCATTATTTTTTTTATATTTTAGATTTTTTATTAGTGGCTTATAGAATTCTAATACTACCCCGTAATATCTTTAAAGTAATCCTCAAAAATGCCCTTATTTTGATTTAAATTATATCTAGAAATCATAAACATAAATTGGTATAAAGACAATTGGTGGACAATATTAATATTCTATCAAATATCCGAAATTTTCCATATTTTTTCCACGGTTGTAATACTGGAAAGATGCATATTTTGTGACCTAATTCCACATAACGCCTATTATTAACTCGAAGGTAAGCGTGTTATTATTTTGAACAGAAATCGTGGAATTAATTTTGCGGCTTATGATTTTCTCTAGAGTAATTTATTAATAAGCAGTCAAAACTCTCGCATTTCAGATACTTTATAGAAATATTAAAACACAGCATAATAAACAGTTACGCGGATCATAAAGTAAAATATTTTCCAAAATTTTATGATTACACTGTTAATTTGCCAATAAAATGGCGATTTAATGTAAAAATTACCTTGTAAGCGTCCGGAATGTTTACCGGTTCGCCACTCTCTGCTACGTAGCCAACGATGCCTGATCCCCAGGAAATTTTTATCTCCTCCAATTGTTCCATCTGTTCAGGTGTGGACTTTGAACAGACATCAAACAACTTTGACACCAGGCATCTGTGAACAATACATTCACTTAATAACAATCTATTACTTCATAACAATAATATTGTACCCGTCCGTCAATTTATATGTAAAGGAAATCTAGTTTGTATTTAATGTAACTCCAGGATAAGCTCTACGTATATGTCGGATAGATTAGATTTAAGTTTGGTTTATCTGTAATATTTTTGTGCCATTTTTGTTTTTTTAGTATAGCGAAATTGTAAGAATAACAGTTGACTTTGACATTGTTGTGAGGTTGTTGTATCAGAGTGTGTTGTGAAGTATGAACTAATGGGACTAACCCGTGGGAGAGCAATGCTGAAGTCTATGCGGACGCACTAATTGGGCCGGCTGGTTCGAAGTGATACCATGGGTTCACAGAATACTCAACGAGAAACGGTACTTGTACTTGTGTTTCTCTGAGTGAGTCAGGCTACCGGAGGCACTTAAAAATGCCGCTTAACTGACTTAAAACGCCGGAACACAACCAATGCGCGGACTTTGGCGCGGTTGTTCATGGGTGGCGATGATCTCTTACCATATAGGAGAACCACCTTCTGTGTTGTCTGCTATATAATAAAAAAAATAACCTATTAAAAACTAATAAAAAAAATAACTATTGAAGAATGCTGTATTTGTTCTTAAATATATGATTTACCCACATATATTTCTATATCCACGCCAAATGTCAACTAAATACATTACTATTCTGTTTTCGAAAGGCTTTGTGCTCCGTAACAATAGCCCCCCTAAGAACTATTTCATGTAACTTATATGGGAATCTGCAAAAAAGGGTACCACTCTGAATAATTCTTAATACACGCGGTAATTGGTATTGTATTCCATGACTAGCTAGTTTTATGCAAGCTCGATCATTTACGCTGTTTTATAAAGAAAATCGATCAATCTAAAATGTTTACGTTAGGTAACGTTGAAAAAACGTCATCATTTATCTAAGGAAGGGGACGACTTTTGGTTGACGGAATAATCCGTGATATTTGGACAATACTATGATATTATGCCTCACTGTATACTGTATACAATTTATCTGTGCAAGAAAATTTGAATAGAAAATCATAGAATCTGTCTTAGAATGAGCAAGACGTGCTCAAGACAGGACCGTAATCGAATTCCTTGCCTGTCCGAGAGAATTCCCAATCGTAAAATAGCTAGGATACATTTAATAAAATACAAGCAGCGGGTACGCATCACGATTCCCGTACGTTATCTATAATAATAAGAATAAATAAATCGGCATTTAGTTAATAAACTGTAGTCAAATAATCTCAAACAAGCAGATATAAAGGTTTTGTACACGGCGCCATTTTTATTGTATAATAGTGGAAACAGTAGCAGAAATAAAATTTTGAACGAAATGACACGCAGGGAGAATATATACACACGTCGATTGATTTACAAAATTCATTGTTATTTTATAGCAATGCGATCCCCAACCTATTTCAGCCACGGATCCCTCGGAATTCAAGGACAGTTTATGTATTCATTTATCATTTTTTATTTTTTATAGTATAGCGCACAACGGAGCAGATGGGTCTCCCATATGGTAAGAGAACACCGCCGCCCATGGACAACCGCGCCACAGTCCGGGCATTGGTTGTGTTGCGGCTTTTTACTCCACTTAAACGGCATTTCTAAGGGCCTCCGATATCCTCACTCACTCAGCGAAATACAGTACAAGTACCGTTTCACGCAAGCCCGATTAGTGCGTCAGCAAATGCTTCAGCATGGCTCTCCCGTGGGGTTTTAGTTATTATTTGCATGTATCTATGGTCCAGAGATGAAACTGCGGACCCCCATACACATACTCGCGGATGTCCGGGGATCCATCGACAACAAGTTACAAAATACAGACATAGCGGATAACGGGACAGGCGGTCCCAAAATTGTTGACTGTTGATCTAGTTATTGAAATAAAGGCCAAGCCTGTAAGTCCTGTACAAAGAAAATGAGCGAAAAGCAGTAACAGTTTAGGAATTTAAGATAGACTTGTAAATTATGACGGTATGAGCAAGATTTGTGGTGAGTTGCGGCAGAGCTCTAGACATTATCCTTAAAATAATGACAGTGATCAATTTATTCGGTTCCTTGAAAATTCCCGTTCATTTTCACGGGCTTCAAGGCCGCGCTTGATCGTAGTTACATTGCGTAACTGACACCGTTGGGGTTAAATTTCGAGATAAGTAACAGCAACCACATTAATTACTTTGAATATTAATGAAAGTGATATACATTGTTGGTAAATTTGATTTATGTTTTGAAAATATTTTGCAAATCCTTTACATCATAAATTTATTACGTGCTACGTAAATAGGTGTGATGAGTCCACGTCTAATAGTACATTAGTGCATTTTAAAACTTTTCACGAAACTTGAATATCCTACTGTTGCTGTTCCACATCATCGTTCAGCCGTAAGACGTCCACTGTTGGACAAGGCCTCCCCTTCGGACCTCCATGCATACTGTCGACCTGCATCCAGCGCCTTCCGGCGACCTTTATAAGGTCCACCTTATGGATGGACGTCCTACGCTGCGCTTGCTGGTTCGTGGTCTACACCAATACTTTTCGGCCCCGTCGGCCATCTGCTCAACGTGCCATGTGGCCTGCCCATTGCCACTTTAGCTTGCTAATTCAGCAATAAATACTGTTACTGTTAATACTAATAAACTTCTATTTAATCAGACAATTTTTTTTATATAAGTTACTACAGAGACGGTATCTTTTAAAATATAAGTACAGTTATTGTAACGTAACTATACCATATATAGTATCGCAATATTTTTTGCAGATAAATATCTACAGTCCTATTACATTATTTTGTTTTATAATCAATATGTTTCGCAACTCACGCGATGTAAGGAATATTTAGGTTTTTTTACACGTTATTAAACGCCAATAATGTACCCCTTATTGGCGTTTTATAAGGACCTAAATTTTTTGGTCAAGTTAAATAATAATTATTAAGATAGCCTGTCCACCGGAGATAGCGTAGCTTTCCCAAGGGTGCGAGAATCTTTCAAACTTGTCAAGTACTTTTGGAGCCTATTCAATTGAAACAAAGAA
This sequence comes from Delias oraia, assembly GCA_018230265.1. NCBI lineage: Eukaryota > Metazoa > Arthropoda > Insecta > Lepidoptera > Pieridae > Delias > Delias oraia. Next base: position 20,044 of record DWCF01000130.1, on the reverse strand, counting down.
AAAAATCATTCCTCTATATAACATTTTATATTAATATAGATTTATACACACTTTAGAATAGTAGTTCTGTACAACTATGCTCCATATAACTTTTAAACATTACAAAGATTTCGTTCAGTTACGTGTTTATCTCGTACAATGGAAATATGTTATAAAGTATAAAGTTTCTAATTTAATTTGCCTAAATCTTCAGTCCAGATAAATTTTGTATAGCCATTAAAAGCCCTTGCGATATATTTAGTCCTTATATTTAACACTACACATTAGAAATACACTATTCCGTTGGAACAATAACCATAAGAACACGGGGGCACCATAATCAATAAAACTATAATCGATGAATACATTAAAGTAGTAAAGTTATTATATCCATAAAATGTATAAAATTTACAACTGTCCTTCCTTATTAATACACACCGGTAGTAGACATTATCTATGTTTTTTTATAATACCAATTAAATATGTTACGTTATAATAATATAATTTAGTCGTAGTCGCTCGGCCTTCTTCTATTTTATGTGATGCCATAGACTATAAAAAGGCTAGCCATATAAAGACTGCTAGTAAACATATCTCCAATATATATTGCACCTGGTATGCTTAAATTAAAACCGAGTTGATATCACATGCAGTATCTTGATAAAACTGTATCACAGTATAATCGGCGAGAGAAAAATCGCTCGTGTCATTTCCCGAATTCCCAAACACTTTCCACTTAACTGTGACATACCTCTCCCCGCTACCCACTTCACCCCCGTGACCTTAACCTACCAAGAAAATCAAGAGAGATATACTTATCAAGCAATTCTATCGTCCAAGTCCTTTTTCGTATGTCTCATTTGGATTCAACGCGATGATAAACTATTAAATTAAGTCTTGTTCGTTTTTTGTACAAAATTGAATGTGTAAATCGATGTGGATAGAAAAATCATTGATACACCCAATAAAAACTTTATCGAATACAAAGCACTATAATGACGTATTGATTAAATTTCAAAGCAAAAATAACAAATTTGAAGTTTAAAATATTACATTCGAATCGAAAAACAATTTTATGATAGCAAAACGAAGTAAAATAAGCATTTTCAATGTATGAACAAAATGTATAAGCAATTAAAAACACAAACTTCAGTTTCTCACTTTAAGCGTTATCGACGCGATTGAAATCAAGACCTTTCCAGCTTTAAGGAGAAGAACATTAGTAAAAGATAAGGATAACTCGAAAACATAAATAACAATTATTGTTATGCTGAATATCTTTTAGAGTTATGACCGCGAAAAACCGATTAAAGTTTAGGGGAGAGAGAGGGGGAGGGTATGTAAGGAATAGGAGAGGGATCTTTGTGAGAACTTTCAGTAATTTTCAATTTAACTTTATACATACCAATTTAAATAATTAACAATAGCATTAAAATACAGAATATGTAATATTTTTTGTGGATAATTTAATAATTATATAATTTATTATTTTTATTATATATATTGATACATGTACAAATTCCAATTTACACATGAACAAATATTAAAACAGTTATTGTGTAAATGACCTGTATGTTGGAATATGCATAAACAAACATTTTTGATGGTCTGATAATCGTATAGATATTCTTTCTTAAAAAATAATATTTGAATACAACTTTTAGTTATTCATATGTAGTTTTGTTCCAGAGAAATGTACGCTTCGAATGTTTTCCTGCGGGAATAGGAATCTATTTTCATTTCCGTACAAAATTCTCCTTGAATTAGTGATTCCAATGCCATTAGCTTTTATCTAGTCAAGTTAGGCAGACATCTGGTTACATTGGATTATGTTGAAAAGACTCCCCTCTCAAAAGCGATAACTTTTGTAAGAACATTCAACGTCGCGCTCCATTTATTAACACTTCTTAACTTCACAGCGATATTAAATAAAGGGATGTATGTTAATTGGTCTTTTACTAAGTACAATTGTACACCCAACTTAACAGATAATAGTAACAATATTTTATTCAATATAACATTGTACAGATTTTCGAGGGTTCGTAAGATAAATCTCGAAAGTTTTTTATTAAAACAGTACGTACATAAGGATATGTTAAAAAAGATAAAAAAACACAAAATTAGGGTATGTTAATGGAGATCATAGTTTATTTAAATTAAAGTACTTGACGTTCTATCAGCGCACATCTGGTAAAGTTTAGTTCTGAATGGAAACTTGGATCTCAAAGGAATCTTTACATAGAATGAAGGAAGAAATTCTTCCATATTTACATTAATATATATTGTATAGATGTAAAAAGCCTCACCCGTGAGAGAGATATGCTGAAGCATATGCGGACGCACTAATTGGAGCGGCTTTTCCGATGTGGTACCACGGGCTCACAGAATGCTCAACGTGAAACGGTACTTGTACTGTGTTTCGCTAAGTAAGTGAGGACTTTGGAGGCCCTTAAAAATGCCTTAAAGAGGCGAAAAAGCCAGTAACACTAGCAATGAGCGGAATGTGGCGTGGTTGTCCATGGGCATCGGTGTTCTCTTACATTATAGGAGACCCACCTGCTCCGTTGTACGCTAAACTATAAAAAAACCTAATAATAAAACAACACTTAAGTAATGAAAGAATAACGACATCCCATCTATGCCATGCGACATACAGTATTACTATTGTGAAATTGAGCGTGTAACCGAAGACAGATCGAGGCGATGAGACCCTGAGACACACCCTTGACAACATAACGCTATGGAAAGTTAAGTAACTTGAATTCAAGCCGGAAATTTACTATCCTATAACATTGTTATTGAACAATAAATAAATACTTACGAATAAATTAGTTTGCTAAATATTCACACTAGTCTTCTTAGAAAAAATAGACCAATCATAAATTAAATACATTAATCTTTATAAAAATTAATTTAGCTTAACCTCTATTGCTTCCCGAAACCATGGATCGTAATAAAACGAAACTATGGTAGGGTGTTCTGGAGAAATATCTATATATGCAATTCTTTTTTTTTCGTTGAAACTTTAATATGGAATTCTATGGCATATGTCGAGTCAATTCTCTTTACCATTTCTACCACTTTTAATTCTTTTTCTATAGCCTTGTTGTAAGACTCGTAGCTTATAAGTCTACAACAAAGCTTGAGGTATCGGTGTCGATGCCCAGTCCAAAAAAAAAATTTTTTTCGGTTTTTCGAAGGGCTTGAATGCAAGCATACTTGTACTGACTGAGTGATAATATCGGAGACTCTTGAAGTTATACTGTTAAAGCAACGTAATAAGCCGGAAACAGAAAAAAATCGCGGATTGTAACTGGCCTGTTCATAAGCGGCGGTTATGTTTTAACATATAAGAGAGCCGCCTGCTCCGTTAGAATTGTCTGAGAAGTAGGTAATATAAGCTTCTGTATTTTATTTTCACGTTAGATAATCATTGAGTATAGACGCGAGGCAGAGCAGACGTGCGTCGTTAAGTCAACAAAATGTGTGGTCCGCACCGGATGTACGCCATTTGTACGAACACTGGACTTCCGATTTTTTCCTTTGTCACGGTCTAATAATGAAGGTCTGCACTAAACGTTTTATATGCCGGATAGTAGGATATGTATTTTTCCAACGGATTAGTTGAGCTTAATTCTCTTGTCCCTACCTATTTGCTGTTTCTTCATATTCAAATTATCTTTGTCAGTTTCTATACAAAGTACAAGTTTGGATCGTGAATTAAGCATTGCAACTATGAATATAACTTTAAATTTTAAGTTAAAACACTGTTTTATACTATATTTTTAGAATGTAACTGATTTATGAAATCATTCACTTCATTACAATGACTTTATGGACAAGTTATGATGGTATCATAAAGTTGAATAAAGTAATATTACGAGTATTAAAGAAACGCTGTATATGATATATTTACATACAGAAACTATGTGATTGTAAGTTTTGTGTTGTTGAGTCAATTCTAATACATTATTCCAGCTCAGATAATAATACCATTAGTAATATACAAAAGACTATATATTCCAAAGATCATTACAATTTGGTACACTAATTCTATCTTTGTTAGAAGACAATTATGCTAATATTTACCTTAAAGGTATTTTATACATATTTCATATAGGCATCTACAATTTATAAATATTTATTTAATAAATTTAATAAAATATGAGTATTTAAGATTAAAAAACAGCGGATTAAGTGTCAATTAGTTTGAAAAACAGGTTTTTGTTAATTGTTATGAGAGAAAATAACATACATTAAATACTATAAATTTTAATGACATTTTGAAGTGTAATAATAATTGCACATTAGCAATTAAAATTACGTATCTCTTACACGGGTTTTTGGCAAATTGAATTGGTACCTCCACATCGGCGAGAAAAAATGAAATAAATTAACATTGACATTTCTTTATTTCATTCAAGACGAACGTCTCGAGTATTGGCATTATCAGATCATCTTATAAATTAACTTTGACAGCTTCCATGTGAAATATTATTAAAACTGCGTACTATTTAGACGATATTACTGATGTAATATGTATCTGTTGGTCCGTTAAGTTCCAGTAGCTTTGTATTAGCAAATTCTAAGACACGTTTACATTTGAATAATGATGTTAAACAAGAATTGGGCAATACACTAAAATACTGTTTATTGTATTCCCAGAACTTTGCTCACAAAACCAACGTCACGAAATGTTCATAGTGTTGACATAGATTAATTGATTGTTGGGTAAAAGTAAGTTTTCGCTTACGTCAACCCAATATAATACAGGCACAAAGAACTTAAATACACGTCATTCGAAACATTATAGCGTAAAATAAAAAAAATAATGTTTGAATTTAACTTTTCTTTTGTTTGGTGGATACAATAGATAATTTACATAATATATCAATTAAATTTTAAGATTACAAAACATTCAGAAGTAGAAAAGGTATGTTTACATTATAGTCAGATTATATAAGGAAGGTATCGGAAGACAGTATTATTAAGGGTGGTGTTACAAAATTCACAAAAGAGACTTTAAGCATACCGGTAAGATCTCGATCCAGTTATCTAATACCTCAGATGTTACAGATATAGGAAAGGAGAAACCTACCTGCCGTTTTGTTGGCTCGGTGGAGCCGCTTTCTCTCCCTGAACAAGGAACAGTGAACCACGGTCAGCATCAAGAAGGATTGAAACGTTCTGCAGGATCTTATGGCATAGAACCCGTACTTCCAATTCGTTGCATATGTCTTTAACCTGAAAAAAATATTCATATATTTTGTCTGTGAAAAACAGTTAAGAAAAAACATAATTAATAAACTATAGGAAAGCCTATCAGCCAAATATGATTTAATCACTAATAAAATATGATTCTATTGATTGTTAAGTATTCTATTTCAAAGGTATTTCTATTCGAATGGATTGGATATCCCTTTAACTTCCTTGATTACTCAGTCAGTCACGTACAACCTAAATTGGAGATAATATTAAACATTCGTTGAATCAATGGAGACTTGGATAAATAGCGATGGAAGATTAGACAAATGTTCGGCTCCACTAAATATGTTGTTTGAAATATAATACGTCTGTGAATTATGAAGCTATCTAAATTACAAGAAACTATAAGTTTAGTTATATATTTTCAATTTTAAGATTCAAAAAGAGACTGACACATCAATATATGTTTAAAAAACATAATATTAAAAGATTTCTCTGTTCAACAATTATAATTTTCACAGGGCGGCATTACTAAGTTACGTTAAAATTATCAAATCTACATAAATTCCTTAACCACTGAGGACGGAAGTTGCTTCACTTATTGGGTATACCCAGATAGTTTCAAGATCTATGTAACTAATTAAATTTTACGAAGTTTAACAATTATTAGATTGTTAATTCAGACCCCTTGAAATGCTTCTTCTGTTATTCATAACCTAGATTCTGGTTTTGCTATATATATACATTTAAAGAAGTCGACAAATATTCGCGCACACCTTTACAAAACACGAATGTTGCCCTTTTTTCAATTAAAAAACACGCCAATGCAAGTCCAACCCGTAAATTTACTGTTTAAGTTAGAGGTTTGAAATAAATAAATTTTACGTAGCTACTTAGTTACGCCCACAACTACTCACGTGAAAAGTCAGTTATTTGCGAAAATAATAAACACAAATCGATAGTTTGTCGTCGATAGTATTTACCAAAAGTATTATCGTTTGGTACACAATTCGAAGGAAATTTGTGGGGAAATCAGAGGGGAAACTTCATCGAATTTTTCGATAGTGTCGGTTGAACTTGAAGCCGTATGAGACTTTCGAACTGTCAATCAAAATCAAACTTCGAACAAATTAGTGGATAAAGTTGTGATAGTTGACAAGTCTCACGTCAAAGCAACCTCTATAGTCTATATACTAATTAGATATCTCATATAAATCTATGAATTTCTTATTCAGATAAAGCATAAAACTCGTAAAACTTTTTCTAATGAAAAGCTAGAATTTAGAATGAATATGTAACGAATTAAAGTCAGATATATTTTTTATCATGAATGACACTTCTCACTAAAGCTGAATTTATTATTTTACTATTACCTACATTTCAATAATTTATAATGCACTTTACAATGGGGATCTAAGTCTAGCAATATTAGCATCGTTAATCTCATCAGCGTTGCCGATAATCTGAGGAGGGAAAGGTAATCTCAAATCGAGTATTCACCACCCTGAAGTCAACAAAATTCATGAATATTCATTACCTTTATGTTAATTTCAAAATGTTACATCCTATTTTGTCAAGTGATGTAACAGCTTAAGATAAGCAATTCATTTATTATCGATTATTTTATATAGCTGCAGCTTGTTTAGTGAATGTAATTTATTGTGGTTCCAGTAATAAAAATTTTCACCCGTGGGAGAGCCATGCTAAAGCATAACGTGGACGCACTAATTAGGCAGGCTCGTCCGAAAGTGATACCATGAGCTCACAGAATGCTCAACCTGAAACGATACTTGTATTATGTTTAGCTGAGTGAGTGAGGATATTGGAGGCCCTGGAAAATGCCGCTTAAGTGGCGTAAAAAGCCGGTAACACCACCAATGCGCGTACTGTGGCGCGGTTGACCATAGGCGTCGGTATTCTCTTACCATATAGGAGGCCTATCGGCTCCGTTGTTCGCTATACTATAAAAAATATTCCGTCACTTTAAGGTCAAACTATCAATAGGTGTTCAGTAAAAAAATATAAATTAAGACTTTCGAAGAAACGATTAACGATGATTAACGATTAAACTGTGACTCAAGAATTATAAAGAAATTTACTAAACATTGTTTTTGCAACGATAAAGAATATTCTATTTAATAGTTACAGCTCTTAGAAATAAATACTGAAGTTCTGTCACCGTATATCGTCGATAATATAAATGCATAAATTGCATTTCATTACAACGTCACTAAATTCAATCAGACTACTGATACTGTGTACTAACACAATTACGTAAATGAAAGATTGAAAACAGTTTGATTCACGTCATTGAATCTATGAATACTGATACGGATGTCCGGCTCGGTACTAATAGGTACCATTGCTTGAGAACACACGCAAGAGCATACGTAAAACTCACAGATATGGAATATCGCAAGGCGCGCTTTGGTTACGCCTTTTATTACTCTTCTGGCTCGTTACATAATTTAAGCGACGAACAATATTTTGCGGGCTTCTGATACCTCATTGCAGCAAAATAAATTACAGATACTATATCAAGATGATATTTTTGAGCCTGTGGTAAAACCCTGGCCAATTATTGCGTCAGCATAAGTATCATGCTCTTCCACAAGGAAAACAATGTAAAAAAAACTGGCTCATCTATTACCAAGAAATCAAAACAATTTGTTAAAATAGTCCTAGAAAAAAAATGATTGTTATACTTCTCCTTCTATATAAATATAAGCCACACAAATAAAGCCTAAATGAAGTATTTCAACTATTTTATAACTAATTTTATTCAACGAATTGTAAGTAAAATAATGTATAACGAAGCGTAAGAAATTCTGTTTCTCCTTAAAGTACAAAATTCGCACGTGACCCAATCACGCCGATATTACATCAGAAACTAATTACGTGATATCGTATTAGGAGCTATTTAAGAGCTAAAACCACGTCAAGGTGTATGCGATTATACGGCAGAGCACGTATTTCCGAACTCCGATCTTCGGAAATTGTATTAGACCCGAGGGGAACTCCGAGCAGAATTTCAAAAGTTAAATCACCTTTCTGGCTTGTTGCGGATTGTAGTCACCTATAAACTTTTATTACGATCGTTACATGTCCTAGACGATAAGGGCTTTATCGCTTGCGAATGTAACATTGTACAATAAAAGTAATCTTTATGTTGAGATAACATAATTTTCAACTAAATAGAATAAGGTTGGGATAGTAACTGATCTATTATTGGCTGCTACTCAATATATCGTTGTATCGCTCGCTTTTCTATGAACAAGAAATGAGAAGACTATTTTCGTGAATGTAAGGCTTTTATTTTCTTTGATTTAATATCAAGCCCCAATCCGAAAGAAACTAAAGAACAAATAGAAATGCTCCTATTTCCGTTTGCGGTACCCGTTCTGATTTATTGCGTTATTCCCTGTTTAGGCACGATCACCAACAGTATGTGAAATTTTAAGATACATTAATAATTGATCATGCATCTTATTCTATATAAAATTAACACAACAAAACAAACGCTTTTCAAATTGGCTTACCTACGATGAATGATTACGACAAATCATTGTCATCAACATTTAAATCACGTGTAAAATAAACTTGAGGTTAAAATTAACCACAATTTACTTCACAGCGAGACAAGAATCTATTATAATAATTTTAAAGGCAATTTGTGTGGGCTATTATTTGAGGCTTACAATTGCCGTTAAGCCAGGAGGGTTACTTTCATTTAAGAAAGGCCATCTGTCGTTAGTCTGGATATAACAAAGCCAAGCGAAACTATTCTTGTCAAAGAACTATTTCAGTGTGGGCTTTAATGAATTATTGAACGAAAGTGACTCAAACATTAGATATACTTAATATATATCCGTTAGATATAACTCTCTCTTTATTAAAAAATGTGTAAAATGAAGAACTTATGTACTTTAAATTTGATTATTAAAACTTTTAATGGGGTACGAATGACTGAATTAAATATCCTGAGAACGTCTGAAACTTTCAAATTAAAATATGAAATTAAATATATGCGAAATTTAATTTTGTCAAAACTTTTTAGAGAAGTTGCAGTAGCTAACTTTTATCCGAAAGAAAAGTTTAAATTTGCATTAATTATATTCTCGTAACAAGAAGTTTGTAAGATATTCATTTTTAATTTTCACGTTAGACCAGCTCCTTTGAATTAAACATTTTCAGGGACATTCATATATGATAAATAACTGCATTTAAATTATTTAATAAAGTCGTCATCTCTAATTGATATAAACGGATTAATAATTTTAAATATCAAACATTTGTAATGGTATAGCTAACAACGGAACAGATGGGTCTACTATATGGTAAGAGAACACCGTCGTCCATGGACAACCGCGCCTCAGTCCGTGCATTAGTTGTGTTGCCGGCTTTTTGCGCCGCTCCAGTGGCACTTTTAAGGGCTTCCAATGTCCTCACTCACTCAGCGAAACACAGTAGAAGTACCGTTTCAATTACAACTACCATTTCACGCTGAGTATTCTGTGAGTCCGTGGTATCAGTTCGGACGAGCCGGCTCAATTAGTGCGTTAGCATGTACTTCTGCGTGGCCCTCCCATGTGGCCGACAGTATTAGGACACTCCCTTGGCCACTATCACTTCCAGAGACCGAATAAATTAAATTATAATTTATAATTGTCCGGATCGGGATTCAAACTCGATATCTCTTCGCTTCATAACTTATTAAACCACTTAACTAAGAAGTTCTCTTATCTAAATATTAAATCCATAGAAGCTTAACCACGACAAGCCCAAAGAGCTAATACAGATGATAGGACACGCCTTCGTGTATAACAAACCTACTATGTTTACATATTATTATCAACCGGGGACCCCCACTATCAGTGACCTCCCGGTCAGAGGCCTGAATTCGTACACATGTAGACACAGATCATTTATATATACACAATACTGCGTCTAAATTAATTAAAAATAATGGCTGTAATGACCTGTAAACGTAGTACAAATAACAAAAATAATAATTCTTTAATACGCACTACCATAATTGAACCGGCCTGTCCGTATTGATACCATTAAATACCATGAAGTAGTACTTATACTATTTGTCTAAGTGAGTGAAGATACCAGACGACTATAAGTTAAAAGCCAGCAACACAATCAAATCGGAGATTGCGGTACGGTTGTCCTTGGGCGGCGAAATTCTCTTACCATCAAGCAACTAGCTTCTCCTGTTGTCCCCTATATAAGAATAAAAAAAACGGATATAAAACACTGCATTTATAATATTTTTTGCATAATTGTAAGTAATCATACGAGCTGTATGTATTATCTATAGACTATAACATAATAATACGCGAAGCGAAATATTTATGCAGCTTTTTATGGAAGTTTCGCAAATCTGTGGGAGTGAAATTTTACATAATTAATGAATTATGATCATATTTCAAGAAATAGGTAACCACTAGATTTACGCAGTTTCAAGGAATGTCGAAATTACGTTTCGTTTTTGATATAATTGTTAAAACAATGAAAGGTTGTTTCAAAGGAATATAAATTACATTGAATGCTTGATAATTACATTTTAACGATCAGCTTTATTGAATTTGCGCATAGTTTTCCTTAATTACCAAGTAGTAATATTTAAAACCTCACTACAAATTGCAATTTTCTTCATAAATGTGTCTATGTACAGATATTCCAAGTATTTTGAAAACGGTAAGGATATTTTATTATAATTAACAAAATAAATCTTTTTTTTCTTGTAGGAGAACCATGCTGAAGCATATGCGGACGCACTAATTGGGCCGGCTCGTCCGAAGTACACGGGCGCACAGAATACTCAGCGTGAAATAGTAGTTGTACTTGAAATGGTGCTTCTGCTGTGTTTTGCTGTGTGAGTGAAGATATTGGAAGCCCTTAAAAATGCCGTTTAATCGGCGTAAAAAGCTGCAACACAAACTGTACGCGTTTTGTGGAGCGGTTGTCCATGGACGGCGGAGTTCTTTTACCATAAGGGAGACCCACCTGCACGGTTGTGCGCTATACCATAAAAAATACTAACCAGTTCGAATATAAGCTCCTTCTCATCTAGCTGCTTTAGCTCGTGTCTCGATCGCCTCTGCGGACGGGATGGGGCCGAATGGGGCTGGTCGCCAAGGAAAGTCGGAGTTCCATCGACAGTGGTCACCAGAGGCTTCAACAGACCACCTCTCTCAAACTCATGTGCTGAGATCTTTCTAAAATAAAAAATCTACAATTAACCTACGAAGCTAATACATTGTCCACTGTTCGAAGGAAGTGTCTGGCTACCAATGAATATGGTTATGTGACATGAATCACACAAGTTTAGAATTATTGTAATAGTATTGCGAAGATCAAAAATTATGACATCCATCTATCCCCTTGAACTGCATATACAGTTGACACCTAGTCCCATGTCATCAAAAAGCGAAACACGTGAAATATATTTGAAGGGACTAGGCCAATTATCATCAACTTAGCCGTTCATCTTTAAACGTCGAGCGGTCGTGACTTGCCGGGCGAGAAGAATTAATACCACTTTTTTTAAGGTTAACAATATTCGATTACACGCGGTGACACACCAAATAGCTACGTCATTATAATCAGCACATTCAATTTCAAAAATTAAATACTCTCCACCGAGCACGTTTTGTGAAGCGCGATGCAAATGGATTATTCTCCGTTCGTTCTCACGCACAAAAGAGCACGGGGCTGTGTCAGAGTGAAGAAACGTCTAGAAAAACGCTCTTTGACCGATGTCCCTGTCACTTTTGACGTTTCTCGACACTCGCGAAGCACCGAGGCACCGTCATAACAAATATATATTCATTCAACCATTCGCCACTTTAAAAATTTACGAAATAATATATTCACCCTTTTTTAGGTCTCAGCGTTACAGAATTTACGATCTATTTGACATCAAAGCTGACACGCCTCACATTTATTCCGAGTATTGTTTTAGTAGCAGACATCTTGAATTTCCCAAAGTAAAATTGTAGGTCACAAATCTGAATAAAGCGCACGTTTCCAGTATTTATAGAAGGGCTTGCGGCGCATTTGTGGCTTACATAGTTTCGTTATATTGCTCAATTATCATACGGTACTCGATCTTGCGTATAAACATTTTCCGACAATATTACATACAGTAGTTATAAAATTATCCCAAGGTTTACGGTAAGAAGACGTGTACAATTCATATTGAAATAAATACTTGTATCACTCAATAAAACAATATTAAATTTGTTTTGATTTATTTTTGTAATTTTAAAGACTTTTTAACACACAATTATAATTTTTGAAAATATTAATACTTTCTCCAACCAACATATATTTCAAAAAAAAACAATTCCAAAAAGATAATTTAAGTCAAGTCATTGCCCTCTCGGTGTTTCGTGGGAACTTCAACAATTACGCGCTCAAAACTACATTTCAATTTAAACTTTTTCAACATTTAACGTCAAGTGTATGATCGTGGTTGTTCTGCTGTTGAGTTTGCAAATTTCTCAAACATTAATAATTAATACTTTTTCAAAATATACGGAAAATAGCTGACAACTTAAATTTAAAACATAATAACAGATTATAAAAAAAACTTCTTGGGCGTAGAAGCGAAAACTTCTTTGAAATCTAAAATGTTTAAACATTAGCTATTTGAAGTTATAATTTCGTAACAATTTACTTAGTAGAGAATTTTACTGGGATTCTCAAAATATATACTTAGCGAAATCCTGTAAGCCATGCCGTGAGCATTGGTGATAAATCAAAAATGTATGCAATAAATAAATTATATTTTCAAATTATCATAGTAAAATAAACTGCCTATGCGGAAAAGGGTGTAATAATTTTTTTTATATTTTCAAAATTTGTATAAATATATACAATATTTAGACTACATTAATGAATATTATTAAATTAATATGCACATTTAATAGTCATGCAACTTTACAATAACCTTTTAAAACGAAATTCGTAAATGTTGTAATTTACGGCTCGTGAATCCTCATAGTAATTTGTTCAGTAACATCTGGTATTATCATGATAGAGATGTCGATTGCAATTTTGTGATGATAATAAATTGTCACTAACAGAGCCTGCTATTGGCACGAAGCCAACTCTGAAATGGCATTTTTACACGAACAAACCGGAGGTATTAAGGCGCTCCTATAGATGTTTATCACTTACTTTATAAGTGATAATCATTAGCGGTGATCTCTTATCCTCAGATCACCCTGCCATGTTTTCCTCTACAATGTATCAAAATAAATTGTCGCAACATTTCTTTATAAATAGATTTAATTGTACAGCCGACAGCGGGACGCATAAAGACGTTTCTTGATGATAACAGATAACGGCTTATCATGTGCAATCGTTTGCCACTTTGGTTGTGTTGCCGGTTTTTTACGGCATAAAAATCCCTTTATATTTTAGACGCCTCTAATCTTTCAAATCCTTTGTTAAATCTGTTGAAACTATTACTTGGTCCCACTGGAATATCAAAATACGCAGCCATGTTATTCAACAATTATTATACGTGTTAATTAGTTCTCAGTATAACAACAAACGAAACATATGAACGACCTATTAAAACCAAATCAATTTGATCAATGTAAATACTAAATAGGCGGCTATTACTGTGTGAATTACCATTAATACCGGCAATTTATATACAATTGATTTAAAGCATTTTGTTATCGAAGCTCTATTATGTCATGAATTGATAAATTATACTTACCATCAATTATTATGAAATGTACGTTTCATTACGGGAAAATTAAATAATGTAAGATGACTTAAAAGTTAACTTTAATGTTAAGTATTTTAGAAATAAGATTTTCCACAGGTGTTCTTCATCTACCTATATGAATGCTAATGTATTTTTTATAATTATTGTTCATTAAATAATATATTTGAATAGGTGTAGGGTCTTGGAAGACAGTTCACCTAACAAAAGATACGAAATGTTAAACATATTTCAAAACTTATAAATAATAACAATGTGCTATATTATTAGAAACAATTCATTTATCGAGCCCAACAAAGGACTTGTTGGAAATGTTCAAAGGTAATTTCACACTAAGTTAAGACAGGATGCAATATGAGGACAAATGAATATTATGAATATGTCTTGTTAGACCACTTCAGGCCGTATATGTATATATCGCTTTCAGAAAATCATCTAAAATGTTATACATGACCTTAAGGTATTTAGAAATGAAAACCTTGCGCGCGTATTTATAGATTCTCCTTATCCTTTTTATATGAAGAGATAGTTTCTTATGAATAATATATCCGTCTTTTCAAAGGTTTAATGTTTAGAAATTCGGCAATATATACAAATATATTATACCATATATATTTTAAACTACGTACTGGTTGGTATCTTATATCAAATTATATATTTTCACTAATCACACCTAAATTAAGATACTATAAAATATTTTGTCTTAGCTTATAGGAGCAACTCTTAACTTGATTGTACATTATACAATAATATTTTATAGTTTAGCGCCCTTTATTTTGTTCCACGTCTTGGTTTAACATGTTATTAATTTTAGCAAAGCTGATCTAAATTTCAGTCACAGCAGAATATTTTCGCATATAATATACCTATTAGTATTAAAAATATAATATAGCAGACCCATCAAATAGGCCTGCTAAATTATTTAAAAATATATATTCTCAAAATAATTTTTAAATTCCTTTTCACAATTTTGCTGTTTAAATAGCTTTTAATTTAAAAAATCTAATCTAAATTGTATTCACTGTGCTTTTGTATTATATAAGAAGTCATATCTTACCTAACAGGTGTGGTGGCACCAGAACCGGCTCGCGAAGGGGACGAAATCTCAGCGCTCGGCGGAGTAGCGTGTGATACCAGCCATGCATCCACCACTTGGCGTGGTGCTTTTCTGAAAAGACAAAAATATTGTTTATACAACGTTATATAAGTTTTTCAGTGATAAAGGAACATTTTCTCTGAATTAGTGTATTTTTATACCCAATCAATTAGAATATTTATTTTTCTACATAGAAATACATTAAGTGTTTAAAAATCATTAATAAATTGAATTCACGCAGTAAACAATTATTCATATTATAGTATAAAATCCTACCCCATGGTATCTGTATGATATTAGTAAGTATTACAATACTTAAATACAAATACAACTAAATTAGTAACATCGTTTATGTGGCAGGTTTTTCGCTTTAAATTTCTAACAAATCACAAGAAACGCTCCCAAACACCAACTACAAAGAAGTGAATAATTGAAATTTGATACGTTTAAAAGATAGTTACATAAATTGTACAGTATTCGCTTTCAATGTCTGACTCAGTTACGAACTTTGATCGTAACAAAATATGCTTATGAACATAAATTTTTATTGTATCTCTTTTGTATATGGCACGTGGCAACACTTAGCAACTTAGTAATCTTTTATGTCTTTTCATGTTCGAAATTCAGTTACATTTTATGGATACCAATTTTGGCTACACACAAAATACCTTCAAATATATAACTCCCCAAAATGTACACTTTTTTGAACTACTACACAGCCAAAAAAATATATGATAGTAAAAATCATTTTACCTTAGAATAATGGTTATTTTATATCGGCTGGCGAATAATCTCAACTTTTTTATGAAAATATAGAGGCAAACGAGCAGAAGGCTCACATAGGATAACCGGTCCCACGCCCATGGACAAATAGACAGGTCCTAAGCCCTTTCTAGACCGTTAGTGCATTGCCGGCGTTTCATGGATACGCCCTTTTTTTAAGGTATCTCGTATTGGTTTGGAAATACCTCTGTCAGGCAGCTTGTTTTGGTTGTATATTGGAACTGATACAAACTGACACGACACCCTCTTATGATATGATACAACGAAACATAAATGCGTAAGCGTTTATTAAATTGTTAAGTGTTCTAAATTCTTGTTTATTTTGATGTTAACTCGATCTAAACCTAAGTTGATTCTCGTTTTATTAATAGAAAATGTATACATACACATTGAACAAAAAGTATAATAAATTTGAAAATCAGTGGTTAGGAAGAAATATAATAATCTACCTACCTTAAATGACAATGTTAGGTTAATAAAAGACGCAGGAAGTATCTATTAAAGTAATAAAATTGTAATAACCATAAAATTATAATGTATCTACATACAATTTTCATAATATTACATTTACGCTTTTCTAACAAGCCCTTATTGCAATGTTATTACAGAAGCTCTTAAGTAACATTATAATATAAAGCTTTAAAACTGTAATTTTATCTTTATTATACACATCGCAACTTCACTTTATTTTGATGAAAATCATCTTAAATTAAAAAAAATTGAAACTGAGAGAGAAAATCAGAGTCGGTAATAAATTTGTTAGCATAAACACATAAGACACCTATAAGTAAAAGAAAACCTCTTTAGACCTCGAAGAAGTAATACTAGTCTAAAAACATAAGCCAGGGTAAGCTGTCCAGAATCGAGCGTAAGTTTATTACGGATTGTTTATTCCTGAGCTTGTCCGGTAGAATGTCATAAGATTATTACTTAGCAATTAAGCTACATCAAAACTACGGACTGTTGTGACTGACTTGAACAATATTATTCTGGCCGTAAGCAGTGTTCACCGCTGTTTATTGGACACATTACGAGATTGCCGATTTGATAGCTTGCAAATTTAACTCATTCAACTTCCTTATTGCATTCTTTGTCTATACTTATCAGTTCTAACGTAACTTGTGATTATAATCACTGCTTAGTAATTATTTAAATTTAACTCAACAGATTTATTAAGACAATTTAGCGATAGTATATTTTTTTAAGACCAAATACACGTGGAAGTCAAATAATTTTCAACATTTTAAAGCAATATATTATTAATTATCTATATACCACTTATTTGAGTAAGGTATAGCTACACAGATTGAATGAGTGATGAGAAAAAAAAATCTTCTTTTGTGTTGTTTAAGTTAATATTTTTTTCTCAAAATAGTTATGTTTAAAATAAATTTACAAACTTATATAAACTGCAACTACCATATATGGAAACAAAAGTGGACAGTCAAATTATAGAGCAACTTTAGCTAGGGACGAAGTAGTAAATTCGATTCGCTGCAATGTTTCCAGTAAAGAGCTTACATTTCCTAAATAGAAACAAATTAACCTAACTGATTTTACATTTTGTCCCGTTTATGTAATAACAATTGCATATCAAAGTTATTGTATCAATTAATCAAGGGCAATAAGGGAATTTACCTATTATCAATAATAATATAAAATCAACGCAAATCAATCAAAACCAATTTGATAAAAAAATTATGTAATCATCACATGTTGTTTAAATCTTGATAAAATCACAGGTTGACTAGCTGGCTGGCTTTGATAATCTTATCTTACTATCTTGATACATAAACAATACTTAATTAAAAATACTTAATCACTTTCAAGGTAACTTCGAATTATTTCAACATAAAACCAATATATTTAATAAGTATTTATTCATTCATCTAACATCCAGTATATCTATGATGGAAGTACATGTAATAGAAAAACATCAAACAATAACGCACATCTTAAGAGAGAAGATCCTAAAGTTATTCTTAGCTCATTCGTCAAACTTTACGTGAACTATACATAAGTTTGCTTTTGCTATCAAAACTTTTACCAGTAATGAACTTTTCCATCTTTACGTTCAATTCCGAATATTTGTTAACTTGCGTTATACACAATTGGAAATTTGTTTTTCATGCAAATAATTGAATATATTAAATACTTAAGACGAAGACCGGTTGATTTTATACTAATGGTACAACTTGCTTAATTATTTACATTGGGGAAATAAAGATAAAAATGTTTTTAATATTTAAATATAATTTTCAATTTCTGCTTCCTTATTCACATAGAACCACAATCACTTAAACACTAGTTATGGACTTCACGAACAGACACACATCTGACAAGAGCTGACAACCTACCGAGTTTGTCTCTTTATCCCCATCAACAGTAGTGCTTAAGAACACTTGTACTTGTAGTACGACTTATTTATTATATTTTACTTCATATAAAACTGATATTTAGTTAATTATTGTACTTTGAATGCTATTTCATGCAGAGGGATTTGCAAACCAATACAACTTAACGATCTTCAGCCCCGGATACATTTGTCTGCGATAGTGTAACAGGTAGGTATAGGTACCTGATGAAGTAGTCGTGCACGAACTCCTGGTTCTCGTCGAGCCAGGCTTCTGTCCTCGCGCACTCCGAGTCGTAGCAATTGGGCGCGGGCACACCGCCACCCGCGCCCGCGCCACTCGACGGCTCCTCTATGCTCCGCAGCTGTAGACCTGAAACAACAAAACTGGACCTTGAGTATAAGAAAACCAATAGGCCTTCAGTGAAAGATTATTCATAAGATTCCTGGAATCTATAACAAAGTAACAACTTTAAACCAATGGAACCCCTTAATGTTTGTTTTTATAAAAAAACTATATATTTAACAAAATTTTAGATAATTATTAAGTAGATTTCTTTCTGATAAATCCTATCTACCATGACTACTCAATATATGCATTTCATAACCTTACCACTCATTCGGAAACTACAATTCTTATGTAAGGTAATACAAAATTGCTTCGAAATTCTTTATTTTTAAAAAGTAAAAAAACTTAATAATAGGAAAAAATATAGTATATGTGCTATCATTTTTCTTCGCGCTTCAAAATCTTATATGAAAGAACAATAAATATATGAAATTCAACTTAGAACATAAAAAAATAAAAAAAACAACGCCCACCGTTAAATTCAAGATTGAACCTTACCAACCTTATTTATTTATTTACACTATATATTTTAAAAAAATACTTTATTTTTAGAACATTGACACTAAACTTTCATGACATGACACCGTGATTCAAAATTTGTCAACTGTAAACCGTCAACCGTAGCCGCCCACGGACGAATCAAGACTGCCATCGGTCACCAAAGTTGTTAAATTTTATAAGAACTAAGGGTATTTTAACATCCTTATATGTATTTTTATTGCAAAGTTATTCGAAGTGTAAATTAACATTTTAAGATATCAGAAGTTTCATTTAGATTGATTAGCGAATTTTTATTTTTATTTTAAAATAAAAACTATATTCTTGACTAAAGTAAACACTATAGTTTTATTATTTCCTCATTTATGTATATAGATATATATATATATACATATATAATTATAAATGTAATAATAATAATATTAATAAAATTATATATGTACATATATAATTATGATTTTATATATATATAGTTCCAAGCCATTTATATGATTTTTTTTTAAAATTAAACTTCAAGGTAACTAACCGTCCCAACTATAGCAACCACAGAAATTCCAAGCCATAATGAGAATTTTTTATTAAAACGTTTACAAATTAAAATAATTCAAGATAATCAATTTGACGTGGGTGTGTCAAATTATTATAAACAGTAAAGATTTATAAATATTTTTCAATAAGTACTTTTTAGGTTTTTCTACCATGACGAGTTGACAAGAAATAGCATTTATTAACATGAAATAAACTTATCGTTCTTGTTCGCTCAGATATAACCATTTATGAATTACATTTATTTCAAATGTTAATTTTTTAAAATTATTTCTATTGTTTTTTTACGAAAAAGTTAATATGATATAACTGAACATTTTTGCATCAATAGATTTTATATAAAACACGAACAATAAAGGCAATAGAGCATTTAGCCACATAGAATCGTAACTGAATCAGTTATAATGGAAATTGAATGACAATCCAAGGCTCAACATTCACAATGTTCATACAAATGGGATTAATTTGTTGAAATGATGTTTT